>JALBZB010000165.1:0-43703 GCA_038050625.1 Pythium sp. MPC-2022a
AGGTACTATAGAAAAGATCCTGTGTAAGTACGGTCATGGTCTCACTCAACCGAAAAGCGCCTTGGCATGTAAGGCCGGAACGACCCATACTGGGTCTCTTGCGCATTGTTGCCTTCACACGCCTCTTTTGACCCAATCAGTGGGCGACATGACTTTCGAGTGCATATGATTGGTCGTAATTGCGTGCGTCCCTCGAACATTGAAATCAGACTTTCAAGTTGCCGCCAGTTCAACCACTCCACACGCCAAGCACATGGCATCGAACATGCATGCCGAGCGGGTGGCGTCCATGCTGCGCGCTTACAACTAAAACATATCACAACTACCTTAAGAGCTCTGATTATGCACTGTAGTTGCACATGCCACCGCGCTTGTTGCGTTGTCGCAGAGCCGACCCATTTGGCGTCTCTGTGTGGCTACGGTTGCCACCGCGCTCGAGCCGCTACAGAGGATGACGCAGCAGGTATATTTGAAGCGCCCCTTCCGCCTGATTCACCGCTGCTCATGAAGCCTCTTGACTCGGACAGCGAATACACAAGAGGCTGAGAGAGAGACCAAATGGAGCTTGAGGAGGAGACGGCAATCGCCATTTCTTGCGATTCCACCGAGCCTGAGCTACTACATCAGTATGACACAACGAGCAACAACGACCTCTTTGCGTACCTCGACGATCTTCTGTACGAGCCCCAGCATGACAAGCAAGTGGAAGAGGATGAAGAGGACACAGACGAGTACATCGACGCCACCCTTCCATGGAGCAAGCACTCGGACGCCTTCGCTCTGAGTCAACCCAACGACAGTGATGCCGCCAGTGTGAACTCAGGTCCACACGCGAAAAGTCCCACCTACCAGCAACAGCAGCTGCCAGAGCCACCACCAAGTCAGGATGCCAACAACGATATCATAGGAGAGAGGGTCCCAACTGCCTACAGCCTCCTCCCAGCTCCCCGCCAGAGAGCCCAGCACTCCGTGGTTACTGACCAAGTAGAGTCGCAATGGCGCGTGGACCTGAACGTGCTACTTGGGTCATCCACGAATGGTACGCTCGAGAAATTCCACTTGCTCAAGTGGAAAGAAACCTTCCAGCTGGTACGAACTGCTTTTCAAATTGAGTTCTTGGACCAGCATCTTGGGCTCTTTGAATCTCATCACATAGTCATTGTCCACGTGCTAGTACAAACTGATGACGGTGCCAAGCTTCCATGCGATCCGGTTGGCAGGTGACGATCATTCGCTCTACGAGTGCTTCCACCGCGCATTCCCGCACGAGATGGTCACGAAAGCGCGCTTTGTGAGCGTCTTGCGCAGTGTCTTCGGCATCGATGACGGCGTGCGGCGCAAACTGCGGTACGAAGAGACTGAACTCTGTCGCTACTTGGACAAGATGCAGTACACGTTCGAGCTCTCGCAGGATGGCGTCGCATGCGTCAACTGGCGGATCTTGCTCGCGGGGCTGCGCATGTTCCAGGAGCCGCTGCTAACTATGAAGGAGCATTTCAAGTGGCTCTTCAGCGCGTACTCGTCCAGCGGGTTTCTCGAGCTGAAGGACGGGGACTCAGTGCACGGCAGCCAGATGTCCCAGATCTTGACGCATTTCGTCCGGAGCCACTCGGCTGCGCGGTTCGTCTCGGAGCGAGTGAGTCACTTGCTGTTGACCTCGTGAACTTAGACTAGCAGTTCTTTTCACTTTCTGCTTGTTCACGTTGTCCACAGATCCATCAAGCGGTCGACTTGCTTCCTGCAGGCACTGGGAGCTCATCGCGCATGACCTACCGCCGGTTCAAAGAGCTCATCCAGCAGCCGCCTCTCAAAGCGCTGCTCGAGCGCGCGTCCCCGCACACGAGCTACTTTGACGAGCTCGCAAGTCCGCTCTATCGCGAGTTTGTGTTCAAGCACCGCAAGCGAGAGCACGACATCCGCACAATCAAGCGCCTGCGCTACCTGCACGCGACGCGCTCACTGCGCAGCTGTTTCTACATCTGGACCCAGCTCGCGCGCGTCCGCAAGCGCACGCGAGTGCTGATGGTCGAGACCTGCGGCAAACTGGCGCGCGTGAAGCGCATGTGGGCGTTCATCAAGCTCAAGAATCATGCGATCGCCAGTATCGCCGCGATCGAGATCCAGCGCATGTTTCGCGGTTTTCTGGGGCGGCGCCAGGGTGAAGACAAGTGGCGTCTCATCCAAGCTGCAATTCGAGTGCAGGGGGCGTTCCGGATGCGCTCGCACTTCCTCAAGTACATGAAAGACCTCCGAAAGCACCATCTGCTCGCGATCCGCGTCCAGCGAGTGTACCGCGGTCGCTTGGGACGCATCATCGCTCGCAAGGTGTTGCTTGAGCTTTACTTTGTAGAGATGACCAAACTCCAAAGAGAGCGCGACGCGTTCAGAGAGTTTGTGCGCAACGAGATGGCGAAGCGCATCCAGCGGTTCTTCCACTTGCTGATCCGTGAGAAGCGCGAGCGACGGCTGCTCGAGAAAGCGTTCGTGCAACGCAAGTTGGAGAAGGAGATGGACGAGAACTTGGAGAACATGGTACGCGCAGCAAAGCGATATCGTCACGAGGTCACCGAGGTGTACGACAAACTCCGCGAAGACGCCGAGTACAAGCGCAAGCGCAAACAGATTGACGCCCTGGAGAAGCAGAAAGTGATCCAACTGCGACGACAGCGTCAATGGAACGCGTTCAAGGAAGCGCGCGAAAACCGCAAGGAACAAATCAAGCTGCAGTGCGCTGAGGCCTACGAGCATGTGAAGGTGGAGTGGCGAGCCAAAGTCGCTGAGCGCGCGCAGAAGCAGAAGTTGTTTGTCTCGCAGGTGCTGCTACTGGAGGAGCCTGGAGAGTGGAAACCTTTCCAACAGGAGCTCAAGCGTTCCATCAAGGAGCGGGGCAAAGCGTTCGCAGCCAAGTACAAGAGCTCGGGCGTTGTGGTTCCGAAGCGAGAGCTTGAAGAGCGTGCCCAATTAGAGATCGTCGCGGAAGAAGAAGAGAAAGAGCGGCAAAAGGTGAGTCCTGGGCTTTTTGAAGTGTGATAAGATACACTTGGTTTGGTACTTACTAGAGTTTGTTTGATACCAAGGCTGAGGAGGACTGGCTCAGAGCTGAAGCTGATTTCTTGAACAAATTGAACGAAGAAGCGGAAGAGCAAGCGGTGAGTCTACTCTTGCGTATCAATTGCACGAGAAGAAAACTCATACTCTGATACTCACCTTGTTTAATGAATGCCCAGATGAAAGAGAACGCTGAAGAGCGAACGCGTCGCGAGAAGAGCACGCTTCGTGTCCAGTGCGCGTTTCGAATGTTTGCAGCCCGGAAGATTCTTCGCCAGAAGATCCGAGCGCTGTTCGTGAAGGAATTTGACGCAAAGCGCCAAGTCGCAGTGTACCGCAACACTTTCAGTGGGGAGAAGTCGCTCCGCAAACCGTTTGGGCTTGGAAGCGAAGAGCTTGACTATCCCGATCGGTGGTTCCTGCTGGAAGGCCCGTCCATAGGTAGGTGACTAATGCTGGTCATGGCATGGGCAATTGAGATCTCTCGGGAATGACGTACTGATTGATGGTTTCGTGACCATTCACAGACGAACGCTTCTTCTACAACCCGCTTCGAATGATTCAACGCTGGGAAATGCCTGAGGATTGCCGGCTCTGCAGTGATTGTCCATCCATGACGTTTGCTGACTTGTGGAATGCCCAGGACGATTCGTACAGCTGCCAGCAGTGCTTCAACAAAAAAGCGGAGGAGCACCAGGCTGGGTTCTCGCCTGATACTTACTTTCCATACGATGGCTCACGCCCAAATGGGTACTAAAGAGAGAAGATTAACATGTTCAAGCATCTTTCGTCTAAATGAACTCAAAACTTATACGCAGATACATACTTTGTTGGCGGGCTCCGTCGAAGTTGATAGAAAAATAAACGTCGTATTCGCGGATGAGGCTCGATTAGTCAACGATATCTTCGCCCAAAATCCTGCCTGATGCAGAACTACTCGGCGATGAATTGTCTAGATTTCTAGATTTGCCCTTCCATCAATTCTGTCAGAACAACAAAGTCGCACAATCACAAGAAATCAGTCTTTGTGAGCGTCCTGATTTGTTGAGCACATCGTCTGTCACGAAGAGGTAGATCTACTTACCAACGGATTCCGACTCCCGACTTGGACTGTGCACTTTCGATTCCCTGATGGATACAACAACAAAAAAGAAGATTGCACACACAAATCAGACATACTGGGCCAGCATAATTTCGTCCGAAGCCCGATTTCACTTACTTTCGAGCTCGTTGGGCTGCAGCAGAGGCTTGTTTCTTTGCTTTCAACGACTCGATTGTGGGTCGATCCCATTGCGTCAATTTTAACGTTGGGTTGCAGAAGTACACCTTCCCCTTGGAGCGCGAGAGTCGCGCTTCCCAGCCCGGAGGTAGTGGCGTCTCTGGCATTGCATCGAGATTGAACGCCTCGTGCAAGTTGGTATTCCCCTCTGATCCTGGACGACCAAGCGGATCCGACATTCCATCTCCGTAGTATTTTCCCTTCACGGCAGTAATCTTGCCCTTCAGGGTAGTCATCGCTCCAACTCCAGCAGCTCCAACACCTTGCAAGAGCGACAAACGACCTCCACCATCGGCTGGGTCGCCTCCCGACAAACGCTCAACATCATCTTCGCCGCTGCCACCCCAGAACTTGGCTTTGGACATGCGTTGAGCTGAAGCCTTCAGGAACTGCGCTGTATCCGCTGATTTTTGCGCGAGTGTTGCGTGCACTGCCAACGAACCTCGGTCGTAATCCCCATAGTATTCCCTTGATCCGTTTGAGCTGTCTTTCTTCGAGCCCAACGTTCGGAAGATAGACTTTCGCGCCTCCCTGCCAGTTGACTTTTGCTTGTCCAAGGAATGAACATTCGATATACCTGCTAGCTCGCGCAGCTTGTGACATTCCTTCTCAACAGCAGCGAGTTTCTTGTCTTTTTCTCGTACCTAGAACATGTAGCAAAAAAATTCCCAGTTAACTTTCGTGAAGACCATGGCATTTGACACATATTCCTCCTCCTTACCATGTCTTCAAACTGGCGAATCTTAACGTGGAAGTTTGCAGCGAGCACTTCTTTCTCGTTCTTTATCTTTTCCAGCTCGTTTTTCAACGCATAGTTTTGGGTTCGCTGCTCTTCATTCTCTCGGCGAAGGCGGTTGGCATCTTGGTTCAGTTGACCAATAATATCGTCTGCATCCGCCATCCAGAGGTGGGCTGTGGATTTACCCCGTGATCGCGCTCCATCCGTTTCGGTGAATAGGAGACTCTCGCGGACATTCGACTCCCGTTCCATCTTGAGCTGAGCATTGCGTCGCTGTTCGTCGTGGAGGCGAGATTGAAGGTTCTGTAATTGGGAAGCCATGTTGTCTTGCAGTTTCTTCTCCTTGAGCAGAACTTGAAACTTCACTCGCTGAATCTTCATGCGAACGAACGCCTGCGTTCTCATCACGCTCTTTCGAATTTCCTTGAATTGTTTTCTAAAAAATGAAACAATCAATGAGAACAACCAAGATCCTTCAAGCACGGGACACACAGATAAGCATTTCAACTCTCACCGTTTAACAAAACCGCGCACATGGCGCTGGATTGTAATAGCACTCTTGTGTTTCTTCACAGCAAAGGCGACACGACGACCTTGGTATCCACGCCAACGTGCTTGAAGAGTAATCAGTGCTTGCAGGAATGAATTGTAGCGGTTCATCATGATCACGCAGCGAGCCACAGACTATCGAATACAACAATAACGTCCAAAATATTAGCGAGATCATTCACCAGTCCTCAGCATCAAAGAAATACCAAATGCGTACCTGAAGCTTGATAATCGCTCGC
Source organism: Pythium sp. MPC-2022a (assembly GCA_038050625.1). Lineage (NCBI taxonomy): Eukaryota > Oomycota > Peronosporomycetes > Pythiales > Pythiaceae > Pythium > Pythium sp. MPC-2022a. The sequence continues at coordinate 5,855 of JALBZB010000165.1, forward strand.
AGCTTTCGCAAATACTGCAATCTGACGCAAAAGCTTTTCATGAGGAACTGGAGACGACGCGCTTGGACATCCACACTGTCTGCTCTCTTGTCTTCCATTTCTTCAAGCACTCCAAAGCGGAAATAAATTCGCGTGCGACCAATTTGGTACTGGCTCGGAGACGAAAAGTTCAATTTTTTCATCACCGCTTCACATCGGTCCGCAAGAGGAACGTCGCTCTTTCGGTGCTTGTCAAACGCCCAAAACTTCTCCAAAAGCTCTTCAAGAAGAAGTCGATTTGGGTATGCAACGCGAGAAATGCGAATTGCTTCGATCACACCAGCACAGCGCAGCTGCGCCACGACCATTGGCTGGTCCATCTCATGAGGGCTTTTCTTCTGGTTCGGCTTAATACAGCGAACGTAGTGCACTTTAGTCAGCCGAATGTTCGTCATGAGCTCGTTCAGGTTGTCTTTGAACTGGGTGCCAACATTCGCAACTGTGAGCGCGCCTCCGGTTGCTCGTCCGCCAACAGTGCGAGGCTTCCTAGCGCTGCCACCACGGTTCACTTGAGGAGCACTCTCAACTGGGTCTTTGACGGCAAAAATCCCGCTGAGAAACGCTTTCGACGACCCTCGCATCAAATCGGATAGATCCGGAAGCAATGCATCTTTGTGCTTTTCCAAGAAACCGAGCGACTCGTACAGCACTGCTCCCGCATAGTGTTTGATTGTAAACTGGGTTCGCGAGGTTCTTGGGAACTCAATGACGTGCTTGTCTTCCTTGTGAATAGAAGTGAGCTTCGAGACCAGTGATTCGTCGTTGCCCTTCGGTCGCATGACTTCGTCGTTCAGGAGCGAAATGATACCCAGTCGGTCTTCAATGATCGCAATCACCTCTTGATTGTCAGCAAACTCGATGTGGCTCCACATGATACCCTCCGCTTCGTACTCAATCTGAACAGTCTTGAACACGTCTTGTGTGAACTTCTGCTGCAGTTTTTCGTTCGCGTAGTTGATGCAAAACTGCTCAAACGAGTTGTGCTTGAAGTGCTCGAATCCGAAAATATCGAGAATCCCAACTTGGTTGCACATCTGCTTGTCGTTCTCGAGCGAAATGTTGATGATTGACACGAGCCAGTCGAAAATATTCGAGTAAATAGCTTTCGCCAACGCATCACGGCATTCTTCAGCGTGCTCCTTGCGGAGAAACTTGGTGAGAATTTCACCAGAAACTGCAATCTTTCGCGAGCACAACGCGGTCTCCAACTCGTCCACAGACACACCAAGCAGCTTCGTCGCCGCCGTAGTTCCCGCGTCGTTTGGAGCAATCACGGACTCATCATCGTTGCCGTTCTTCACGTGAAATTGCACTTCTCCCAGGTGTAAAATACCTGCGAGTACTCCGAAAAGTACTTCCTGCTCGTCGCTGTTCAGTCCAATCAGTTCGAGCGCAGTCTTGGTTCGTTCAAAGTGCGATGCATCAGAGATGCCTTCAATCTTGATTGGAGTGTTGTCACCTGTGTACCTGTAGGTCCTAGTGTTATCGAGGAACCATTGCGGTGCACTTGACGACTCGAGGATCTGGTAAAAGATGTGGTAATTGCGCTCGGGAAACTCGTGGTGGATCACGCGAGTCTTCTCTAGCAAGTACGTCCTACACTTGGCGCCAACAAGGATCCCGTGGTTATCGAACTGCAGTTGTGTGAATTTTCCGAATCGAGAACTGTTGTCGTTTCGCACTGTCTTCGCATTACCAAACGACTCGAGCAGCGGGTTCACCTCAATAATCTTCTTGATCGTCGTATCATTGAGTCCTCCAGCAATCGACGCCAAATGGTTCATCAGGATCTTCGTCGTCTCGGTTTTCCCCGCTCCAGATTCACCACTCACCAAAATCGACTGGTTCATTGCATTGCGTCTCATGTCGTTGTACGATGCAACGGACGTCGCATACACGTGCGGTGGTAGCTCGTCTCGGCTCTTCGTGAGGTACTGTGTGTGAATGTCTTCCGCGTAGAGCTCTGGAAGCCACTGGTACGGGTTCACAGCGATACAGATCTCACCTGTGTACGTGTACGGCAGTCGCTTGAGAAAGCGCTTCTTGACGTTGTAGAGAATCGCGGCTTCATGCAGGTAGTTCAACGCGATCATGTCGTCAATGCCAAACTCGCCGAGATTCTCATTCTGGTACGGCAGCGACTCGAGCTGCAGGCTCTTCATAAGTTTCTTCACCTGCGGGTCGTTAAAATCCATCACGCGCTCTTCCATCGCGACAGCAGGTGCCGTCGCATCGGCTCCAATGGGGGCGTCTGCAGGGAACACTCGCAACACGACCTTCTTCTCGGGCTTGTCTGGGTCGCTGCTCTTCTCCTCGCGGATGATCTGCGCAGGCAGCCACACAAAGTTGTCATCGGGCACGTAGCACTTGGCGCCCGCGACCAGCTCGCCGCCGACCACCATGCTTTCTCGTCTCCTTTATCGAGCCTTTCTGGTTGTGGGTGGCTATGGCGAATCTGGAGATTGGACCTGAACGCGAAGATCGCTCGCTGCTTGAAGATGCCGTCGCTCTGATTTATTTCCTCAGCAACCGCAACGACACTCACTCTCTCTTGCGCAGCCGGAAGGAGAAGAAGAACGCGATGATGATGAAGATGCGGGTGTGGTGGTGATGATCAGGCGATGGGGGGAACGAGGGGGAGACAGAGAGACCGCTTGCTTCTGATGATGGCTTCGTCTTTCTCCTCCTCTCTGCGCGCGCTTCACTTTTTTTTGACAACAAAACGGCAACTGCGGTTGTGTGTGAGAGTGAAGTGAAAAGTGCACCTCTCCCTGCTTCCTGCTGCTAACGAAATACCGGTACATAACGGATTTGCCCGAATAGTGCTCGGTCTTCTATTTATTAGTAGCAGACTCAAATACCCCCAAAATCGAATTTAACCGGAGGAAGTATCTATGTAGGAATTTGTATAGAACATCTGACACATACCGGTGATACCGACATAGGAGTTTTATTCTGTCAAGGCCTCTATACGGGCAATTATACGGTACCGATGCCACAACCGTATTTGAAGCCTGAATCTGTACTGTTTCCGACACAAATATACGGACGCAGATTGGGATCGCGACGTGGCTTGCCCCCAATTGAAAGTCAAAGTGAAGGGAGGTTGGCAGCATGGAGGCGGTCGTGAAGGAGCTCCAGCATGACGGTTCGTACGCGCGGCTACTCGCGAAGTCACCATTCGCATACTGTGTACGCTAAACCAACCCATGTGTTCATCCTATCTGTACAGCTCAGCTGGGAGTGTTCTTCGCGCCGGATTGCAACGTGAGCGCGATCGCGAGCGAGATCGTCGGCCGCGACGCGTCCTCAGTGGGCGGCAAGCAGCATGGCAATGCAACTGGCACGAATGGATTCGGTCTCAGCGGACTCGAGTCCAGTCACTCAGAGCGCTTCATCCAGCGCATGGATGATGCGGTGCGCAAGATCGACCGCGTGATCACAGACCACATCGGCGACAACCACAGCGCGCTGCTGGACCAGGTCGGTTCGGTGGACGACTTGCAGAACCACGTGACATCGGTGCAGTCCTCTGTGTTCCACCTCAAACATGCGGTGAACGATCTCGAGGCACTCGTGAAGGCGCAGCATCATAAGCTGCAAGTCAGCATCCAGAAGCACCGCAACGTCGACAAATGCGGCGAGATCCTGCGGCGCATGCTGCGGTACAACCAGCTCTCTGAGCGCGTGATGGGGTCAACGCTAAGCGTTGTGACTGGCCCAAGCACTGTCCGTGGCCGTGCGGTGAGTATTGATCACATGGGCAGCAATGCGCAGAGCAGCAGCGAGGTCACGAGTGAGATGGTGACACTGGCGCTCGCGATCCGCGAAATCGAATCCCTTGTCGTGGACCCGCAATTCGAAGACCTCACAATCGTGCGTATGAGTCTTCCGAATATCAGAAGGGTCGGAGCCAACATCCGTCGCGATGTGCGCGCGAATCTGCGATTAGGAATGCAGAAACTGAGCCAGGCGGACGTCGGCGATGCGCTGCAAATTCTGTTCTATCTGGGCAACCTCACCGAGAGCGTGCAGACCACCGTGAACGACGTGATCCAGGACGTGGAGCGCAAGTGCGGAGCTGCGATCGCGGAAGAGATGCTAGTTAATCACAACAACAACAACGCGTATCCAAACCAAAACGGTGGCGGAGGCAGTGGACAAGAAGCAGCAGCGCAAAAGGCAGATGTGTGGAAAGCCATTCAAGACGTGTTTGAGGCGATTCGCGTCCACGCGCTTCAGGTGTGGAACTTGCAGCGCGTGCTGGTGAAAATGCTGGATCCGAGCTCTGGCAAAAACTACCTCGATTTGGTGATTGAGAAAGACGAGCCGACGTTGTTTGCTACTTTCTGGGAAGTGAGCTGCGCGATCGTACGCGAGCTCTTCGCATCGACCCTCAGCTATCGCGCTTCGGTCAAGATCGTGCTCATCGCGTCGTACCCGCGCATGCGTGAAGAAGCGAACCGCGTGCTGAGCGAGTTGTACGCGGCGACACACCATAAGTCGGATTCGGAGCTACTCTCGGACACGACTCAGGGGCACGGAACCAAAACCCATAACGACGCGCTGCAGGGAGTTGCAGGATCATTTTCTGAACGAAACCAGCTGCTCGACTCCATGGCGCCACTTTTTGACGCTTTCAGCGATCGTGCGTATCGCCGCATGTCGAACCCGATTCAGCTCATGTTTCCCCAGAGCTCAAACTTCCACACGTCGCCACCGGGACGAAGCGACATGCAAACGCTCGCGCGAACGATCTTTTCTGAAGTGGACCAGGCCGGTCAGGACCCGGTGCTGATTGACGGTGCGCTGCAACAGATCCGAAAAGCGGTTACTCTCTTCTGCGCCAGTGTGAAGCGAATCATGAACACCGGCAAAGCAGCGACGACGCCGACCGCAGCGTTCAGTAGAACCCCCGCGCAGGCCCACAACGTGAGTCTTCTGAACGTGCTGCATCAGTTAGAGGAGGCACTGGACGACGTCGTGACGAGAGTGACTGCAGCCGCCAAGTCGAGTAGCCAGCACCACGCAGCATCTTCGATCTCGGAGGTAGGGTCCGTTTCGCCAAAGGAGCTGGAAACACTGTGCGCGAAAGAGATCAACCCATGTCGCGAGCTGATCCAGGGCATCGAGTATTCGCTCCTCGGGTACTATTTGCAGGGGCTGTGTGTTCTTCTCGAGGGAATTTTCGCGAAAATGCACGACGAGTCCTTTGCCGATCGCTCCGGTACTACTACGGCCGCGCAGAGCAACGGATCCAAGTACATGTCGGAGTTCAACAACGCATTTCACGTGGTCCTCGAAGAGCACATCAAGCGTCTACCGAATGCGCGGTTCGCGGGCATCTGCGTCAGCGACTTTGTTTCGCGCTTGATCTCGGTCTTCATTCGCCACGCCTCGCTGCTGCGGCCGCTCGAGGAGAATGGCAAACTGCGACTCGCGAACGACATGGCGCAGCTGGAGCTCCGCCTTGAACACATCCTCCCGCTCAAGACACTTGGGGCTCCGTACGAAGAGCTTCGCGCGTTCCGCCACATGATGTTCCTGGAGAGCAACAGCGTTCTACGCGACAGCACGATCGACAAGATCCGGCCGTCGAATGTGTGGCATCATCTGATCTCACGCGCGCCGGTTGAGATGCAGCTGCCACACCAAATGAAGCGGTGGACTGCGGCCAAGTATATCGACTGGCTCGACAAGAGCGCCGGATTCGAAGGACGCACGTCCCCATCTGCGAAATCGTCCGACCTGCTGTCGATCTCATCGTTGCCGCTCGGGTACCCGTGCTTGAAAGACCGCCGAACGGCGCTTCATGCGGAGAAAGAGGCGTGGAAAGAGATCATCAAGTGCTTGGACGCATACGCGCAACGCGCGAGCGCGGCGGTGGACGCGCCTATCAGTCCTATTTACGAGACTCTGCTCGAGTCGGGCTCAATTTTGCTGGCAGGGTACGAGATGACGCTGTCCCGATAAAGTATCAGAAGTTGCAATCAAGTCGCTGTAGAATCAATGATCCTCATTCGTACTTGACGCTCTTGTGGTCATGTCGCTTTCATTTTGGTGCTCGTCTTCTTCCTCTTCTTCCTCGATTTGTTCTTGCTGACAAAGTTGGCGGGTTTCTCCCAGCGCGACTCACCCGTGCGGAGATTATAGTAGAAAGCGTGCTTGCTCGCCGGGTCGAAGAGCTACAGGTGGTGTACATACGCAGTAGAATCAATATCAGTGGACTAGAACAGAGGCGGATATACTATCCCATAACCTACTCACCTCTTTCCAGTAGCTGGGCTTGTCTTCGGGGATCTTCAGGCTCTCCCAGGCTTTCGCGTATCGCTGCTGCGCTCGCTTTTTCTCTGAGCTCGATTTGGAGGCGACACTTACTTGTTGCAAACTGCTCTTCTCAAAGAGGAACTTGGTGAACTGATAGCCGTACGTGCTCACCAGCCTCTTTCGCACCGCTTCACATTTTTCTTGAGCAAGTTTCCCATCGGAGGTATCTGCTACGACTGAATGGAAGAGCTGCCGCGCAATCTCCAACTGTGATTCTTCAGCACTCTCATTTTGTAATCGCTCAGAAATCAAGATACTGACGCATACAGAGGCCAAAGCGTGGTTCGCCGTCACTTTCCACGCTTCGTCTATGTTTGAGAGACTACCCAGGTCGTGCAAATCAGGCGCTTCTTTCACAAAATCGCGGACCTTGAGAGTTGACCCATCAATGGCTGTGCTTGCACCGCTATACACAAAAAATCCAGAGCAGATGGAAGTAAAATCAGCGTTCACATGGTAGTTAGAATCCAAACAGTCGCTAGAGCGCCACCCACATTGAAGGCAATATCTTTCTTGGCGTCGATTGCCGTGACTCGGAATGTGCCGACACTTTCACGAGATTGGATAGCGCGTCTCGCTCTTCTGACTCCTTGATAAGACTGACGTAACGACGAACGCGTGACCAGAGGTTTGTTGTACTGTTTCTACGTTCTTTGCTCTGCTGCTGCTGTTCGTAGTGTTGGTGTTGGCTTCCCTTGCGATGCACGTGCACTTGAGCTGCTGTGATGATGTCGGTGAACGACAAGAAGGTCTCGTTCATGCCCACAGCCTGCAGTTCGCGGCGACGCTTTCGCAACACTTGCCACGTGCTGGGACCAAGAATGCGCTGCTGAAGCACTTTTTGCACCCACGCGCACGGAAACACCAGCACTGCTCTTCAGTGGGGGATATAGAATTTGCACACAGGTTTTCAGAATGAACTTTCACAGTAACTACAAGCAGCGTTCGCTGTGCTGACATTTGTAGCAATAGACGAGTGTCATTTTACCTGGGAACAGCTTGACGACGTCGATAATATTTGAGATTCCGTGCACACTCCGGAAATCCAATGTCATTGCTGTTTGATGATCCGCACAACGATTTGTCTCCCCATTCTCTCGGTAGAACTCGTGAAGAAGCGTCTGCAGTTGAAACTCATGGGGGTTTAGCACGCCAAGGAAGAACTCAAAGCACCTCGAGATCTGGCCACAGATGCTCACTTCCACTGCGATCCTCGGCTTCATTCCCACGTCTCGATGCTCAGAGATCTGCTGTGACTGCTGCTCTTCCTGTAGTTCGTCGCGATGCGTTTCCTCTAATGGCTCGGGAGGTGAACCTTTGGGCATTTGCGGCCGACACGCCTCATCAAGCGACATCTGCACCAGCTGCATACATGCATACGTTTACAAGTTAATGAGTACCTTGGAACAGATCAATCTCTGTAAATTTTGAATACAGCAGTTCGCTTACCGCGTTGAGCTCTAACGTGCACACTGAGAAGGAGACCGCGACCCACTGCAGGATGTCCCAGCGCTGGGTCATGCCGCTGCGGTGCGTCGCGCCATCTTGGGACTCGGGCAACAAGAAACACGTGAGCGGCGTCACTCTCAGGTCACAGTAGCGCAGTAGCTCTGCGCGCGTCACGCCCGCGCGCCGCATGAAGTCGAGGTGCAGGAAGCACTGGAAGAGCACTTTCCGCTGCGGGATCGTGAGCCGCAGCGCATCGCTCAGGTCCACGAGGTCCGCGATCTCAGGTGCCAGCAGGCGATCGCGATACGAATCGTTCTTGACGAGCACTGGCTTGGAGAATGCGACGCGCTCGTCTTCGAAGGTGGTGCCGACGAGAAAGGCGCAAAAGTGGCACACCGCATTGCGAAGAGAACGCAACCACGGGTGCTGGTCCAGCAGAGACGTGTAGAACAAGGTGCTGGTGGCGATGAATATGGCGATGACGCGTAGTAAGCTCTTGAATTGTAGCTGAAGCTGGTAGCTGGTAGCGCGCAGCATGGACGCCACCCGCTCGGCATGCATGTTCGATGCCATGTGCTTGGCGTGTGGAGTGGTTGAACTGGCGGCAACTTGAAAGTCTGATTTCAATGTTCGAGGGACGCACGCAATTACGACCAATCATATGCACTCGAAAGTCATGTCGCCCACTGATTGGGTCAAAAGAGGCGTGTGAAGGCAACAATGCGCAAGAGACCCAGTATGGGTCGTTCCGGCCTTACATGCCAAGGCGCTTTTCGGTTGAGTGAGACCATGACCGTACTTACACAGGATCTTTTCTATAGTACCTTCTTTTCTACTTGGTTTTCCAACGTAGACAATCCTAATAGCCTTGATGATCGTATTGGACCCCACGCACTGACTCGGGATGTCGACGAGCGCGAAAAGTCCCAAGCAATTGGACTGGCCGCCTCTCCTTGATGAACGTCCGCTGTCGCTATTCCAAGGCAGCGTGAGTGCGCGCGGGTGATATGAGAAGCTATTAGTTTATCCAGCCATCTTCCTTTTCTGCTTCTTTCTTCGTTCGTGATATCATTCCGATTGCCTTCATATCCTCCCTCTCCAACTTGAAAAATGTTCCTCATGATTGAGCCAGAGTCTGATCATTCATTTTTCTGCGATTTGGGAACTGAAATTGCATCTCACAGTGTCAATATTCGATGCGGGTATGCTCTTGCTTTATGATTATGGTTTCTACTGTATCGACTATTGATCTTGAGGTTGTTGAGCTGTTGCCGTCGCGTTCTTGGGTCTTTCGTACGACCTTAGCGCGACAACATCAGGTGGTTCTTTGCACCTCATTCCTCTTGTTGACGCTCGTCAACGCGCGAACGTGTCGTCCTCAAATAAGTCTTCAGACGCGAGAAACCACTCTTGGAATCATGCGATCCAAAAACATTGGCTGCTTGCAGTCTCGTAGCTTTTCAAGATTCATCCACTCTGCTCTGGTTTTCCTGGTTTGGTGAATCACACTTGGTGAGGGCGGGTTCAGATTGAATCGGAGGGTCCTCTGTTAAGAGTATGTAGCCATGTTGTCTTTGGGGACGAAACTGGTGGTAAGGGTATCAGCTTCATTGCAGGAACTGACGTACGTCGCTGTTTGAGCCAGCTTTAGGGGGTGACTCCATGGCTCATTACGTAGTCGAGCTGGGGAAATCTTCCGCCTTTGATTAATCTCCTTCATTCCTGTTTCTCTCTGGGCCCCTGGTTGGGATGGATCTGGAATGACTTTTGACAGAGTTGGAGATTCCAAAGCGTTGTCGAAGGGAAAATGGGCTGTTGAATGTATTCACTTGATTGTTATTAGAATCGCACAAAGCAACAGAGGCAAAGCAGAAACCCCAAGCGGTTGAAGACTTGGGACTCACGTTGCACTTCTGTTTGCTTTTGTGTTTCACCAGCAAACCGCAAACAAATACAGAAAAGAGCTCCCTATTCAGCAACGCCGCCATCCCATTCGATAGGAGAGCGGCACCAATTGCTAGAAACATGTAGAAGAAAGACTGCAAATCAGCACAGAAGCCTCGCTGAGCCATCCAAGAGGTCTGAAACGACAGACACTCCCAAGAGACGCGAAAGCTGCTGCAGCTTCCTTAGCCCATGTGGATCTCCACTGGCTTGCCGAGCTCACCCATGTTCTTCAGGTGCTTGAAGTGCGCGAGCAGCGCCTCGGTGAACGTCGGCAGCACCGTGTACTTGATGTTGTACTTCTTGCACACGTCGATGATGATCGGCGCGATCGCAGGGTAGTGGTACTGCGAGATGCCCGGGTACAGGTGGTGGGTCACCTGGTAGTTGAGCGCGCCGCAGAGGAACGCCGCGAGCGGCGAGCCGTGTGCGTAGTCCACCGACGACTTGACCTGCGAGATCGCCCACTCGTCGCCGACCTCGGCCGACGGCGCGTCACCGCACGGGTACTCGCACTCGGTCGAGACGTGGCTCACCTGGAAGTTGAACGCGAGGTACCAGCCCGTAACGAACTCGGCGAGGAAGAACACGCCCCAGAACGTCGACGGCGTGACCTTGAGCCACGCAAGCGGGATGTAGATGCGGTAGAACGTCCAAAACGCCTTGGCGAAGATCATCTGCACCCAGTCCGACACCGGGTGCGGGTTCACGCGCACCGGGCCGTTCGTGAGCGACACGAACGTCTCGAACACGTCCTGGATGCGGAACTTGAGGCCCAGCACGCCGTAGAGCGGCGGCAAGTAGATGTGCTGGAACTTGTAGATTGGCAGCAGCACCTGGCGGTGCACGATGCGGCGCACGTCGCTCTCAAAGTCGACCGGGAGATCCGGATCCGCGCCGGCGACGTTCGTGTAGATGTGGTGGCCCACCACGTGCTGGTTCAGCCACGACACCATGCTAGCGCCGGCGAACCAGTCCATGACACCGCGACCGATGATCTGCCACATCGCTGGGCTGCTCGAGCACGCCGCGTGCGACGAGTCGTGCATCACGTGCAGCAGCGGCAGTGCCTGGAAGACACCGAACACCACGCCCCACGCGTACTGCGCGTACACATTGCCAGGGATGAGCTCGTTCATACCCATGTACGCCAGCGTGGCGACCGCGAACACAAACACCATGCGCCAGAGACCCGCGAAGGCCGCCTTTGGGTCCAGGTTGTTCGTCTTGAAATACTCGGCCACGCGCTCCGAGCACTCCTTGTAGAAGCCCGAGTCCGGCTTGAACACCGGGAACTCGTAGCCGCCCACGAGCTTGCCGATCTTGTACTTGCCCAAGATCTTGTCGGCGCGGTTCGAGAACGGGTGGTACGAGTAGAACGTGTCCGTGCATTCGCGACCGGAGTGCAGGACGATGAGCTCACGGCCGCCCGGGTGCTTGTCCGCCCACTCGGTCACGTCGTACACCTCGCCGCGGATGATCACCCACGCGCTCTTGGCCGTATTGTGCTTGGCGACCTCCTGCCACGTGAACTCGTCGCTCGCCTTCTCGGTCGTCGCGGCGGCATCGACGGCCTTCGCCGCGGTCTTGCGCTCACGAAGTTCCGAGCCTGCATGCGGTTATCACATACACAAAGTGAGCTCTCTTGTCCATCCATCCATCAGCCACATTATCAAAGCGATCGTGCATGGTACTGCATTCGATCGATTCGCAGCCAAAATGGGCGGTTTCAAGCCATTGCGAGCCATCCATCCGTCCAATTGCCGCAGGTGAGACAGGTGCGCAGCTCCTCACTCACCGTTGACGGCCTCGGTTTTGTCCGTGATCGGCGCCATCGCTGCTGGTGCTGGGGTTCTTCTCTCTGAGGGTTCTGAAGAGGAGGGAGAAGTGCAGAAGGCAGGAATGAGATTCCGCTGGTTCTGCTTGCTGTTCTCTGTTCCCGCGAAAAAGAAATGAGCGTGATCTGTGGCTGGAAGTGTGTGATGACATCGCCCTTCGCGGGCAATCGACTCGACTCGATGAGTGGATCACTTAAGACCGTGGGCCGCCGTGCACCGGCTGATTGTGACATAAGTGTCACTATCTAGAAATAAAAAATCTCTAAATACATTTTGTCTACTTGCATTTATTGACACAATGAGGTCAAAAAATGAACGTTTCGAATGTGGCAGAAAAGTGTTTCAGAAACCTATCAAAGAGGATGTGAGCCTCTTTGAGATGGATTCACATTTATTTTTACAAGTATACTAATTTACACAGTATTTCAAGGCGCTTTGTTCAGATATTTTGGGACTTTTTCCACGATTTATAGGTTTATAAAGGTAAGCAGTATGCTGTTGGATAGGTGAACGGGCGGGCCAGCTGCCCCAGAAGATCGCAATCCAAATATAGGTACAGTACGGTGAGTCTCCACTCATTTCCGATTATTTTGACAAGCATCAAAACAAAGTGGCTTCACAAAATGATGCCCATCAATCAATCAGGATACCCTCCAGCTGCTGCTTTCCATTCTCAGAGCTTGATGTGGATCTGCTTGTGCTCCAGGATCGTCGCTAGCACGGATACCGCGAGCATATACACGCCTAGCACCACTGACGCCACGAGGGGGCTCGCTTCGATCGTGCGCATGCTCAGGTTCACGACGCCAGTCATGAGGTTCGTCTGAGATGCGTGAATTTGTGCGTGACAGACACATGGGCACAGACAAGCGAGTTAGCGAACGCAACAAGAACACCTTGGTCGCGTAACAGACATGTAGTGCTAATAGTGCCGCGTACCACGAAGAAGATGAAGAGCTGGTTGTGGCTCACGCCTCTGAACAGCAGCGGAGTGCGCGGGAGCATGCTGGAGACACAGAACAAAGAACAGCAAAGTTAGCATCAATATTGTTTGTTGGTCTGGTGAAAGTTGCAACACAGCGTAACAAATGGGATGGAACATACCACACGACTTGGATGACACAGTACATCCCCAGGAGGAAGACCGATTCGGCCATCACCCACAGCACGTACGACAGGTTCACCTGGTGGTCCAGAAGACACAAGCACTCAGCACAGGACGGCAATTCAAAGGCACTCAAGAAAGTATAAACATTAACGACTTGCTTACCATGCGTCGTGACGGGCGGGCAACGAGGCGCGTAGTGAGAAACGTCGCGGCCACGAGCACCACGGTGATGATCGTGAACGAGAGCGCGAGCCAGCGGATGTTGCGCATCGCCTTGCCGCCGTTCAAGTCCATGTGGCTGAAAATGACTTGTCCCGTGAACACGGCAAACATGTACAGCGACGTGTAGCCTAGCAGAGAAAACGAAAATCGCATTGACAGCGTCGTTAGATCCATACTGGTAGCTTGTACTGTGGGAAATCACTCTTGTGGAGCGTACCTGCAAGACTCAGGATGCCCTCGCGGTTCTGGCTGAAGAGTGTGTCTCGTGGAGCATTCAAAATGAAGTCTTCGCCGCCGTATTGGGTCAAGTACACTTGGTACGCTAAAACAAACACGTCCATGCCATTAGAATGAGCACCTCCGTAGTGTAGGAGTTCCCAGTCTTGAAAGAGCGAACCAAGACTTACCAACGACGAGGAAGACTGCAGTCATGGGGTTTGTCGCCGCTTTGCCAAAGAGTTGCAGGAACGAGTAGACCAAATAGACACCCGCGAGCGTAAAGTAGAAGTTCCAGTGCACGCCGTACTCGGTCACGTGCTCCTGTGGAAATCATCGGCACCAGTCAATAACGTCCCCAAATACTTGTAGATATAGAGGCTGCAAACGCACCTGGTAATTGACTCCTTTCACAGTCAAGAAGCGCACGACGCCAAGGATAACGACAAGCACGATCGGGCGGAGGAACGCGTAGATGCGCTGTGTGAGGCTGCGAGGCGCTTGGCGACTCGAGATTCTACCATGGAAGTGAGGTATTTGAATTAGAAAGCGTACGAGATTCGATCATATCGTATAGAAGCACTCCTCAGTACCTTTTCGCATCAGCTAACGGACGCGTTTGACGCGCATACGATGAGACGATCGCCGACGACACGATGAACGCTCCAACACCAATGTCCATCTACGAAGAGTCACAGGACATCGTCAGCCTCCACAAAAACTTGTGGATTGATACAACGCACTTCAGAAGAGCAAAGAGATAGTAGAGGTACTTACCACGCTGAAGCCAAACGTCTCTGTCTTTGCGAACCTTCGCGGGAACACGGTGAAGTCCACTGCGAGAATCGCAAAGCACCTACGCCGCTCGCACATCGAAACAACCAGACAAACTCCATTAATGCATTGTCCATGGGCTCTTCATACGTACACATTACCACACACATATACGCATAATGTACGTACGTGCAATGCATGATCTGCGCTCGGAAACACGTTAAGAACGGCAGCTCGCTCCCGAGCAGCTGATTCATCTTCTCCTTGCGGCAGTGCTTGTTCACGTACTCGCGCGCGTGCTTCCACGACAGCAGGTTGAGCACGAGCGCAGAAAAGTACACACTCGCAAGCAGCGGCAGCGCCAGTTCCGCGTACGTGAATGCGATCATCGTCGGCACCGACATGAGCAGGAACTCGACCACGATCGTCACCGCCAGGCTCTACTTGCGCACACACAAACAGCAGGAGCATTAGCATTCATATGTACTTATTATCACATACTATAGGCATGTGCACGCACGAAGTATCCCGAGCCAACGGCACGTAGCCCCGCGACCTCGAGCAGCAGCATCACTTCCGAGTAGAGCCATTGCGTCCCCTACAAAAAGCGCAGCATGTGACAAAGCACCATGCATGAATCAGATTTTTAGGATCCCAAAAGCGCCATTGATACACACGATAATGAGAAGCCACGACACCTACGGGCATGAGCGCGAACACCGCGAACACCTCGCGCGCCGTCGTGCCCTCCAGACCGGACACGAACGCCTCCTTGGCGCGCTTGTAGTCGTCGTCCGTGATCATCGTCAAGCGGCAGCGGATCTGGACGTTTAACACCACGTCACACTGGTTTGGTAATTGATCCAGAATGTGGTGTGGTTGGGGAGGTCAAATTGGAGCTGCTCGATTTTTAGCCAATCAGAGGCAGAAAATATCGCCATTGAACCAATGAACACCCGTGAGCGGCTCAGAAAGCAACAAGATGACTGGTACGCACTATGGGCGGAATAATGCGGCGATGCGACCGAGCACTACGTGTGCGTTGTGCTGTACGCTGTGGACGAGGCGCTGCGATTAGTACACACAGATGATTCTAATGACTGTGCGTATATGTGTATCTGTGGATGTGTGTGTAGACTACCAGGAAGAGCAGGCGATGGAGGTGGAGGCCCTCGAGTCCATCTACATGGACGAGTTCAAGAGTACGTGTGCGCGCAAGCTTTCGCTTGTTGGTCCAGTCGGTGGTGTTGCGGTTGTATGTTGACTATGTGTGTTGCTGCTGCTGGTGTTTGCGTGCGCTTTTGTAGAGCTCACGGACGAGCCGCTCTCGTACCAAGTGCACATTGTGCCGAACCAGGACGGACAGAATAACCACGGTACGGATACCATTACGATACTGCGTCGATAATGCGTTTAACGTTTACCATCACAGCCCCATACTGACTTGTTGCTATTTGTGTTTCATCGATGCAGTGGCTTTAACCCTCAAGTGCGTTATTCCGGAGACATACCCGGACGTCGAGCCTCGAGTGAGTCCATTAAGCCTTTCTCAATTTTGCTGGCATTTGCATTTGGCAAGTTGGTTGCTCACTCACTCAACTCTCCGCTGTTCCTTTGTGTGTGGGTATCAGATTGACGTGGTGCTCGAGAAGGGGCTGAGCGACACGCAGTACAAGGAGATCATGGCGCTGCTGAAGGAGCAGATCGAGGAGAACGTCGGCATGGCGATGGTGTTTACGCTCTGCGAAGCTGTTAGAGAATATTTAGTCGAGAACAACCACAAGGGCAACGTATGTTTGGGCTCATCCAATACTGCAAAATTGGGCTGAAAGTGGACGGGGGTATACTCAAAACTGTTTTGTGGCTTGATTAGGACGGATCCGAGTACCAGGACATGGTCCGTCGTCTCGAGATCAAGAAGAAGAAGGACGACAAGGAAGAGGCTGACAAAAACGAGAAGGTGCGCTACATTCTTTTAGAATACTGCCACTGCAACCGTGTACTCTTGATACTCATGGTTTCTCTTCTTTGTTTTGATGCTAATGCCGTAGGCCGAAGCCAGCATTTCGGAGCAGAAGACGCGCGACTTTGTCGGCACGGCGGTCACGGTCGAGTCGTTTGCGATCTGGCGAGCCAAGTTTGACGCCGAGATGCAGAGCGTTCCGAAGGCGAGCGTGAAGGAAGAAGCCTCGGCGAAGCTCACTGGTACGTTCGGTCTCCTGTGTTCTCTTTCCATACGTTCCAGATCACTGACAATGCTGCTCTACTTTTTTGTACCCATCAGGTAAGCAATTGTGGAACAAGGGTCTCGTCAAGGAAGACGACAGCATCACGCAGGGTGATGATGCTGAAGGCGAGAATGACGACGACGATGATGATGAAGACTACGAAGAAGGCGACGACGATGACGACAACGAGGATGATGATGATGAAGAAGAAGAAGGTAGCAAATAGATAGGCCAAACCCCACCGTACCCTACGAGTTTCTTGTGGTAGGCTATATTTTCGGGAAATGGCAGGCTATATCGATTTTTGCGTGAGTAGCAAAATGTACCAGTTGGCGTGGTACACACCACATGGTTCTTTTTCTTTCCCACGCGCTGTTTTTCATGGAACCTCTTATCGGTAGGTGTCCATTTTCGAACAAACAAAAGCGCTGCCCACCACAAGAGCTCATTGAGAGGAGATGACGCCTGCTCCAGAGCCAACCGACCCCACGCAGGCGCTCGCTGGAGTGCATCACCCACATGTGGTCGCGGCACTCTGCCAGTACTGTGAGGTGGCGTTCCACCAGTTCCGCCCGAGCTTCACGTGCAACGTACGTCCATGGAGCTCTTCGCGTCTCGTGTGGTTCGTCCAGATGATGAAGAAGAGCCACACATGCGAGATCAAATAGATGCAGCTGTTGCAGTTTACTATGATTCAAGATCTTGTTGCTAGCTGAGCTCAGCTGGGTAATGACTGACTGACTGACTGACTAACAGATGCGGTCGTGTCTATTGCATGGGATGATTAGCGCTGCTCGGCGCAGGTGTGCCAGTTCTGCTGCTGGCACGACACCTACACGGCATGCTGCAAGCTCTGTCAAGTACGACTCAGATGCTTTGACGCACCATGCGAGGTTAGCTTTATAAACTTATTCGTGTATGTGTGGTTGGTGTGCATATGAATACTTGTGCAGCCGGAGCTCAAGACCGATCAGCCGGCTTTTTCGTTTCGTCAGGTACAAATACAAACAGATGGCTAGTTTTACTGCCATTAAAATGCGAAAGGAATAACCCAATGTGTGTCTCTTCGCGCTTTGGCTCAGTTTCTATGGACAGTAAAGCTGCTCCCGTTCAGCTGCCGCGCCGAGAAGTGGTTTTACTTTGCGCGCAAGAGGCGGTCGCTGATCTGCTACACCTCCTTGTCCAGAGAACAGTACCTCGACTTGCTGCAGCAGCTCCAGGCGACAAATATGAACGCAGGCTCGGATCAGCAGCGTATGATTGACCAGGTTTGGGAGCATCTTCTCTTAACAAGCGACGGTTACGGCCTTGAAAGTGTAGCCATATCTTATTTTTGTATTGACAACAACAAACGTGTGGCTGTGGTTGCGCACAGGACGTCGAGCGCACGTTTCACCAGTTGCATGACGTGATCACGAAGACCCAGCACACTGCGTTCCAGCAGCCGACGCGCAACGCGTTCAAGAAGAAGACGCCACTCTCGGACGCGGACTTTGCGACCTGGAGAGCAAGCACGCGCGAGCTCCTGAGCGCGTTCCTGCTGCTCAAGCCGCAGATCGGTTACTGCCAGGTGCGTGCGGATTTAATTTGAGAGAGACAACGGTTGTGATTGTGCATACACCGGGTCTTAATTGATGGATTGCTCCATGGGGATAACAGGGCATGACACACCTCGCTGCAGTGATTGTGCAAGAAGCCAAGCTCAACTGCGAGACCGCGTTCCGACTTTTCCTGTGCATGACAGAGAAGTACAGGATGGATCTGCTCTACGGCCCCGACATGCGTGATGTGAATCTCCGATACTTTCAGGTATGGCGCTGAGTCCACTCTTACTGTATCAAGTAAGTTTTTACTGATGGGTCAACGCTGTATATTGTGCAATGTTGGCTGACAGCTCGACGAGACTCTGCGGCGGCATTTGCGTTCGCTGCACACGCACATGTCGGATTTGGGCGTGCACCCGACCACCTACGCATCCAGGTACGTAAAGCATTATAACCACTACACTGCCAAACAAATGGCTGTGCACTAATACTCACTGATTCGGGTTACTTCTTCTCATGTTACTCAGCTGGATCCTGACGCTCTTCACTGACTGTCGCGTGCTTCCGCATCGATGCGTGCTGCTGTTTCTCGACCTCTTCTTCCGCAAGGGCTGGAAAGCGTTCTACAAAGTCACGCTCATGATCTTTGTCGACGCAAAGGTAGAATCCTAGCTTTTCGTCCACTTTGATACTCTTTGATGGGGGAGGACCAATGACTGATGTAGAATGGGTTCAATTGTTTGTTTCTGTCCTGCTAGGCTGACATTTTGAAGAAAGAGACTGCAGAGGACGTGATCACAGTCTTGGCGAATTTCCACACGATTCTCCAATCTGAGGTGAGAGTGCTTTTTTTATGGAGGTATTATGCGTTCTGTCGTTCGTCTGACCTTGGTACTCACACTATTTATTTGATTTGTGTGTGGTCATAATACGAAAAGGACGTGAGCAAGTTCATCACGACAGCGGCCGCATTCAAGGTGAGCTCCTATGTCCGGTTATCGAAAGTGCCCAAGTTGGTTGATATGTTACTCATGGCATGTACTGTTTCGTGCGTGAAGATCCGCAACTCGTTCCTGGACTCACTGGAAGCGGAATTCTGGAGTCAGCGCAGCTTGTGCGAGTGATAGGAAGCAAGCAACTTCCCATTGTTTCACACTCACAAACTACCTTTTTTGAAGTCACTACTTACATAATAATGAAATCAACGATATTTAATTACGATGTGGTCATTCCCGACAACGTTTTTATAGATCACATTCTACTCGTTTTCCACCAAGCACCTCCAGAATAATAATTTAGGAAAAGCACTCACTCGCTCGCTCGCCCTCATTCACTCATCTGTGAACGACACGTGTTGGATGAATGACACCCGCTTGCGCTTCCGCAGCGCCGCCGCGAGCGCGCGGGGCTTCATGCGCTGGCTCGCGCGACCCGAGGGCGTGCCCCACTTCAGGTGGAAGAAGAGTGCCTCAGTCAGGAGACTCTCTCGGATCACACTGTCGCGTACCAGTGGACGCACTTTGCCGTAGAGATCGCTCACGCTCATGGTGCCGAAGCGCACGTGCTCCATGACATCACTGAGAATGTCGAGAATCGGGGTCTTGTCCGAGTTCTCCACGCGCGCCTGGCCCCAGCTCACAAGCGCCTCCAGAAGCGGCAGCTCTCGGATCTGCAGCTCATTGTGCTCGATGATCTACATGGAACAGAGGCAAAGAGAAAATTAGCGGACTGTATTGCCATGATACAGAGGCAAATTCGCAAAGCAACCTACCTCAAGCAGCAGTTTCTCTGGGAGCTCGACGATTTGCGGGTTGCGGAATACTTCGTGCGCGTGGTAGAGCACAAAGCTCTTGCAGATCTCGCGCAGTGCCGCCAGCTCGTACATCTCTGCCGCGATCAAGAGCCCGATCACATTCTCCAAGTCCAGCACCACGTCTGATAGTGAACAAGAGCAATCACAAGAAAGCGTTAGTACGATTAGACAACCCACTCACACACGACGCGAACATACTGTAGCTGCTCAGACGTCATACACTCACCTCCAGTATAGATAAACAGGAGCATCTTCTCAACGATGTGTGGCTCCACGCCGTAGATTTTCACTTCACGCTGGCTCGCTTCGCGCATCCGTCCTGTGAGCATTGCGCGGAATGGCTCGGAGCTCGCCGCGAGCATGAAGCGGTGCGCGTGGAACTTCTTCACAGATGGAGGCGTCGTTACTGGCGATGGCGTCGTCTGCGTCTGCTGTGTAGAATCACTCTCTGTTTGACTCTTCTCGCTGTAGCAGGTCGCGCTGCTCGTGACACAGAGCACCACGTCGGCGCCGATGAGGCTCTCGTCAAAGTTCGCGTTCTCTGCGGCGTTGTGCACCGCGCGCTTAAGGCGCAGCGACAGGTCGCGGTGGTTCGAGTACGCGGATGCGACCTGCTTCCTGGGGCGCTTGAGTCCTCCGCCGCTGCCTCCAACATCCAGTGTATTACCGACAGCGCCACTGCCGCTGAAGCTGCTGTAGTGGTGGTGGTGGGTTGTCTCGGACGACGTCTCCGAGCGATAATCGTCATCCTCACCCGAGACTGTGGGCGTGTCCAGCGGCGACGACGACGCGATCGGCACGAAGCGCGGGGCACCGCGCGGACTGCTGGCGGCGTCCGACGTGTGGTCTGCTGCGTCCATGGCCTCGGCGTTTCTGCTGCTGGCGTAACAGTAGAGATCGCGGCGCTCGTCGCGGTTGCTCATACTCGCTTCCTCTTTGCAACGACAACTGCACCTTCAGGGCACCACTGTGGTGAAATATAAGCTCTTTGATTGGACAAAATAAAATATTTACGCAGATTTTCAGCCAACAAATGATCAGAAATCGCCGCCAGCACGAATCTTTCTTTGTCCCTCTTGCGCTGTTGTTGGCCATTTTGTATCGGCTTCAAAGCAGAAAAGCGAACAAAAAGCAGGGCGAGGGCGACAATGATCAAGGGCATTCTGATCGTGAACAACCACGGCAAGCCACGCATCGTCAAGTTCTACGAACACGTGGTACGTCACGTCCATGCGGTCTATCTGCTGCTAGCGATGTTACTATGTGACCCTATGTGCTGGCGCATCTGTGTAGCTATCCGCCCACTAATTAGCTCTCCATGATTTCTTAATTGCTTGCAGCCAGATGCGGAGCAGCAGGCGGTGATCCGCGACATCTACACGCAGGTCTCCAAGCGACCGGACACGCTCTGCAACTTCCTGGAGGGAACGTACGTATCTATCTATCTGCATGAGCATATGAGGCTCTCATTCTTTATGTGTGTGGGGGACTGCTTTTGGATCGTGCTGGTGCTGACTGGTTTCTTTCTGTCTTTTTTGTATGTTGTTTCTGTGTATGAATTGCACTGTTAGTGTGCGATACTGGGGCGACGGCATCAAGTTAATTTATCGCCACTACGCGACGCTCTACTTTGTGTTCGCGGTGGACCAGCAGGAGAGCGACCTCGGCATCCTCGATTTGATCCAAGGTACCCTTTCTCTCTCTCTTTCTTTATTGTATAGGGCGTGTGAATGGTGTCGAATGGAAGCTCACATGCTGTTGTTGTGGTTGCGTTCTGCTAGTGTTTGTGGAGACACTCGACAAGATCTTTGAGAACGTGTGCGAGCTGGACCTGATCTTCCACAGCGACAAAGTGCACTACGCGCTGGACGAGATCGTCATGGGCGGCATGGTACTGGAGACCAACATCAACGAAGTGCTGACCGCCGTGAACGAAATGAACCGCCTCGACAACGCGTCCACGAAGCGCTCGCTCCCGGGCGCGATGAAGAAATAACGCGGAGTATCATGTAAATGAATGAACGAATGAATGGAGGCGTTAGATAAGAACACTAAACCATTGGAACACAAAGGATTTGAGGGCTTCACAGGATTGAATACATTCACGACAGTAGCGTTAGTAGTTGCACGCCTTGCTTCTTTGTTCGTGTTTCTGTGTTTATTATGCGATTATGCGGCTTCATCTATAGAACTCTTCAGGTACATGCACGCCTGGACTCTCCCCATTCGTCATTTCCAAGTCTGCGTCTAAATTAACATGCCCTTCTTGCCGCTCGCCTTGCCGTCCGAGCCGGTCATTGCGGCGAGCAACTGGGCTTCTTCGGCGCGCTCGCGCTGCTGCTTCTCCTGCTCGGCCTTGGCGGCTTCCGCGGCGGTCGCAGCGGCGATCTCGTCGTCGGCAGGCAGCGTGCCGCCGAGTCCGACCACCAGCTGCTCGAGCATCTGCACCTTTTCGTTCAGCGCCTCGCTCTCCTTCGTCGCCTGCTCGTACTTCTGCTTGTAGGACACGAGCTGCGACGATAGCGAGAGCGTCAGGAACGCGATACCGATGTTGAACACGTTCAGCTTCTGCGTGCGCAAGTGCGACACGAACGACGTCGGGTACTCTAACAGATGAGAAAGCGAGGATGTGAGTGAGGCACAAAACGAGATACTGTGAGCATCGGAGCCATTAGAACCATGCAGGCTGCCACGCAGCACCTCTGCACAAATACACGGCCCTAGAGCGGCAGTAAGAGTAGCCATAAACATGAGAGATGCACCTTGCCGAGGCGCAGCAGCACGCGTGGAGAACTGGCGGAGGCGGCGGGCGGCGAACATCATCTCGGGCGAAGAGCTCTCTTTTGGCTTTTGCTTTGGCTTTTGCTGGTCAAAAAATGGCGGTCAAACCTGGCGCTCGTAAGATAACAGCATCAAAATAGCGTTGACCACATAAAACAAACTCCTGTTTCCGATTTTTAACAGCTACGACCTGACTGTACACTGAATTTAAGCACACCACACTATTTCGGAGCGTCCATCGCTTCCATGTGACGAGCCATTTGCGTCACGTACTGGCGGAACCGATGCCGCTGACGCAGCGCCAGCAGCTCCGTCTGCACTTCTTCGAGCGCGTCGATCGACAGGTAGCGCTGCAGCTCTGCGCTCTCGAAGATGCTCGGGCCAAGCGCATTGTGGAAGATGGCTGTGTGCACAAAAGCGAATACGAACACCATCAATTACTGCATGTAAATCCAAGAACTACGAACAGGCGGAGTGGATGGAAACATGGCACGTACCTTGGATGTACACTGGGATGCGAGGCGAGTGCAGGATCTGGTACAGAAACTCCCACAGATTCCGCTGTCGGTAGTGCACGCGCTTTGGGCCAAAGTAGCTCAGCACGCCGCGTGTGATGGAGCATGCGAACTGCTCAATGTCCCGGATACACGCGTCCTGCGGTGCACAGCACGCATCGACAAAGAAATCGCACACTGCATCGCAAATCTCTTGCATCTGTGTTCAAAATGCCAAGAGCAATGAGTAGGTTGTGTGAGTCAACAATGAAGCAAGCACTTGTCAATAGATAGAGCTGATCGGTGAGCAACGTACTCGGTGGTCAGTCTCCAAGAGAATGTTTCCGAGGCGCAGCATGTGCCAGTACAGAGAGAGCTGGTCCGGTGCACGCGGGTGGATAAGAACACTGGGGAAAAACTTGAGAATATGCCGTATCAGCGCCATGAACTGGATGATCTCGTCAGAGATCGCGTCCACATTGCGTTGGTCTTGGCAGAATGCGACAATGTTCTGCTCGCCCGCTTCCATGTCCTGAGCTGGTTGATCACAGATCTTTTGCCGAAACACAGAAAAGAGAGACTTGTATCGCAATGACATTCGAAACATTAGTATGGATAAAAGACACCAGTTCAGATGAGAACAACTGAGGAATGAGAACTGCAAATGCTTCGTACCGGTATCATCTGCTCTATTGTATCGGCGAACGCGGTGTTCTCCCTCTCCTTGACGATAATCGCCGAGCAGCACTTGAGAATGTCGGCCGAGATCGTCTCCGTGTACCACCTCAGACTCAGATCGACCATCTCGCGCTGAATGTGCGCGTGATTCCCGTCGAGTGCCGGGATGACGTTCAAAAACAGCTGCACGGCGCTGGTCCGGCACTTCGCATCTGCCTGCTGATGGCGAGCGATCGACGCGCCGACAAGAGCCCAGATCTGGTCGATCAGCGCGAGCGCTTGGGTGGGCTCTTGGACGCCACTGATCGCCCGTCCCAGCAATCCGATCGCACGCGCGCACTCCTCCGACGAAGCGCTCTGCATTGCCGTGGTAATCGGAGTGAGCACTTTGTTGCAAAACCCAGCGAACTCTGTCATGGTACAACGTAGGATAAGCAACATTGTCATCAGCATACAGGCAGCACACTGTTACAATCCAGCAAACAAGACTCTACCTGTGTTTGAAACTCTGTCCATGGTGTGGAAAGTAGCCTCAAGCAGGTCACCTCGCGCAGCGTCAGACACCCCTGGTGGTGCAGTCGCACTCAGAGCGAGAAGCGTCTGCAACAACTTCGAACGGTCGCTGACTTCGGTGTATTTGCTGATGCTTGGGCAATTGCTGAGCAGCGCATGCGCTGCAACTGGGAACGACGACGGGAAATGAAGACCACGGCACAAATCGAGCGACGCCTGGATGTACGTGTTGCCTGGCAGTACCATCGCAGCGCTAAACGAACGTAGGTATCTACAAGTTGGGAGTGAAGTTAGATATTCGTACACCACATTGTTGAATATGGTCGAATACTTTGTTCGAACCTTGCGATGCCGTTGATGATCAGTGGGTGTGCTGGTAATCTGTGCGCATTGTTCAGAACCGACTGGAGGAGCTGAATGCCCTCGGACGACTGCGATACAACAGGTTCCTCCTGACCGCTATCTGAATCCGAATCGGACGAGTCGATGTCGAAAAGCTCGATCATGTACTCGAGAAGGAACAGGATCGTATCCATCAGCGCGATGTCAGCGGACGTGTGGAGCAGGTCGATCATGCCTTTCACGCACGAGTGGTAGTTGCCGACGCGCTCGCCGTGAAGCCCCGGCCATTTCGAGAACAGGCTCAGCAACGTATCAGCTATCTCTCTGTGTGGACAGCCAAATTCAATCAGTTGGTGAGGGCAACTTGAAATGAGTATGACAAAACTACCAAGCAAGCATACCTGCGAATACTGGCGATACCTTCGATCTCGCTATCATCACTTGTGATCTGCTGCGCATCCACAAACCATGCTGGGTAGCGGCAGTGATCAATCAGCGCGTTTACGAGCCGCCCAAGAAGCGCGAGCACGTGTTCTTGCTCCGCGACGCTCGTGAGCAACTGCCAGAGCGACCCGCTCTGCGTGCTCTTGTCGAGAAAGAAGAACCAGAACTCGAGCGTCGGCTCTGCCACGTCGATGTCTTTGTGCGCCGAACAGCGCAATAAATATTCCAAAAATGCTGAGCTGAACGAGGAAGGAGTCTCGGTGCTGCCAATACTGTAGAGGCTAGTATTGTTCGCCAGCAGCTTCTTCCTTTCGTTCATCTCGGGCGAGAAGAGGGTTGCCGTGTGGTTTATCGCCAAGGAGCACGCGATCCGCGAGAGTCCGCGGCAAATCGTCGCGTGGCTGTCGTCTGAGTCTCCAATGCCAGCGGACGAGGACTGCTGGTCGAACACCGACTTCGTTTGCAAAAGATGATGCGCAGTATAACAGACCGCCTCTGAGAGGCTCTCATTATCAATTTCCTCCGAAGGCGTGCTCGCGAATGCGTCGGCAACAATTTCTGCAGCTAGCTACATCCGATTTGCACGTGAGTCAGCGCTATCAGAAGAGTATAGACCACAAAACAATCTGTTCATCAATGCATACCTGTGATAGCTCTTCATTGTCACAGACGGCTGCACCAAAGAGTGCCTCCAATAGTCCTCTAACATAACAGACAATGCATTGTCAGACATGGGGCTATAGAGTAACAATGGCAAAACTTCCAGTAAGGCTTACCCAGAGTAGAGCTTGATAGCGTCCAATCCAAAGTCTTCCTGTGTCGCGATGCAGCCAACGAGCCAGTTCTCTATACAACGCAGAGCGTTCGAATGTGCCTCTGGACTGCACTTGAAAGCAACAGACACATCCAGACATGAGCGATTAGAGAGACATTGTGAGTACTTCATGAACACACGCAACAACCAAAGTGCGCTTCTTAGTGCAAAGAACTAAAATTTCCACCCACATGCTGGAGAGAACCGTGCGAGCGAAGAACATCACGTGTTCGTACTCGTGCTGGAAGATCGTGACAACCTCTTGAAGCTCCTCGTGGGTCCACAAGTGCATGGACTCTACGATTTGGTGTGGGATCGCTCCAACCACCTCTTCAAACTACAGTAGCACCACAAGTAGAAATGAGTCAGTGTTGCATCATTCCCGACAATCCCCTTCCTTCATCACAAAATGCGGCTTTAACGTATGCATCCATACCACGATGGCACCCATTGCGCTCTTCTGGGCAATGCTTGCGTCCACGATCTGCTGCAAGTCGCTCTTCCACGTTGTCCACTCTCTGCACGTCTTGACAATGATGTCCGCCACGATGACGCACGCAATGCGGAAAGCGGCAGGCGTAAGCGCGTTCTTGTCCCTCGTGCACGCTGTCCCCAGCAATGATAGAAGTGTCTGCGCGAAAGAAAAAGTGTAGCCATCCAGTCGATGACATACACATACACATAACGCAGTCAGAAGAGCCCCTCTCCATCACCTCTCATGAATCTGTTTGTTGAAGGAAGGCATGGTACAAAACGCCGTGAAAGGTTGCAATCTTACATCGCGCACAAAGCGTTTCTGCTGCGCAGTCATGTGCATCCACTCCTGCGACGTCTTGAGACGCACGATCTGCATTGCGACAAGCACTGGCGCAGCAAGCACACAGCCGTTCTCGCGCGGTGGTTGCTGCAGCACTTGAAGCGCGGGCTGCCACGCCTCGTCACTGCTCTGCAGCGCCATGAGCCACGCGTTCGCCTCTTTCTGCGCCGCGCTGCCGGGCACGCCCTCGAAGAGCTGTCGCGCGCACGCGACCAGCTGCTGCTGCATGTCCATCGCCTCCTCCTTCTTTCTCTCTCTCTCTCGTTCGCTGTCACGTGCTCTCTCTCTCTCTCGGTCGCAGCGCTAGCTTCTCCCCTTGCCACTTGGTCGTGCTTGCTCGTTCGGATCTGCTCGCGCGTGATGCACCAAAAAGCGCAAGTGTGAGATCCGCACTTTCCGCGCATTTTCTGGAGTAGCCCACATGATTGATCCAGATCTTTCTTTGGGTTAAAACTGTAGGACACCATGTGGGTCAGCATGTGGAGCACTCTATCCAGTTGATGCCAAACACTTGAACCCGCGTTTTCAGTTTGCGCTTGTGGGTGGAACAAAAGCAACGTCAACGCGGGGTGAAATGGTGGACATCCAGCTGCTCGGTATGTGTCCCCGCGTGTGTGCCGTCTCAATGAGCGTATTAGTGCGTACGTATATAAGATACTTATGACATACCTGTGTGTGTAAATCGATTTGTTGTGCTGTAATGATGTGCTTCTGTTGCAGACAAGACACCTGGCGAAGGGCTGCATGAGTTTGGCGCGCTCAACACTTTGCTCTTCGTACGTGGCTCTATGTTGATGCTGGCTACGAGTACCCTGCTCTCTTACGCATACTGCTGACGATTGGTATTGTTTTACACGTATAACTAGGTTATCATCCTGGGGCTCTGCATCGTGTGCGCCTATTTGATCAAGGAGTACCGGTTCTACTATCTCCCCGAGTCTGGGGCCGCGATGCTTGTGGGCCTCATTGTCGGCATCTGGTACGCGTCCATTCGTATGAGCTAATCTTGCGTTTAGTGGTGCGACTATGATATGTTGATCATGAATGTGTGCTTGGCTCCCTATTAGTGCGCGTCTTTTCTTCCCAAGTCGGAAAGAAATGGAATTTCTGCGGTTCAATGTAAGTGCCTCTGCTGCGTTCGTACTGGTGCTTCCAATTCATTCCCTATCTGACGCTAGCCATGTTGACTCACACGAATTGTTGCCGTGTCTGTCTTTGGAAACGCAGAAAATCATGTTTTACTTTCTGCTACTGCCGCCGATCATCTTTGAAGCCGGGTATTCGCTGCATCGGGTAATGACTACATGCTGGCTTTGAGTGACAGGGCTTCTACGATATACTGTGAATGATGATAACGACCATGCTGATTCTTGGTCGTTGCTTGTGTATGATGTTTCAACCATCAAATGACAGAAACGATTCTTCAATAACTTCAAGTACGTTCGTCCCATTGGGATTGCTTCCACTGCCTGTATTAGTTGTATGAATGCTGACTGGAGTTTTCATTTTTGTGTGTGGCGCTTATGCAGTACGATTTTGCTATTTGCGGTGCTCGGAACTATGGTCTCGACATTCATCATTGGCTTTCTGACGTTCTACGCGGGCAAGGTGGGCTGGCAATCGGCTCAATTGGAGGTTATAAATTATCGTGTGGTTTGCTCATTTGTGTCTCTATTCGCCTGCCGCGCGCATGTAGCTGGGGTGGATCCAAATCGACACGTCTTCGCCTCTGGAAGCGCTGCTGTTTGGCGCGCTGATTTCGGCAGTCGACCCCGTGGCGACGCTCTCAATCCTCGGTAATCCAGAGCTGAACTTGGACCCGCTGCTCTATAGTCTCGTGTTTGGCGAGAGCGTTCTGAACGACGCAGTTGCGATTGTGCTCTTCAACACGTTTCTAAAGGTAAAAAGCTGAGTCCCTGATGATTTTGCATTGTGTTTGGCTGTCAAACTGACCATTTCCGCTCCTCATGTGATCAGTTCGAAGAGTCTGGGAGTGAGTTCACGTATGATGCTGTGGCGTCACTGATGGTGGAGTTTGCATTCATCTCGCTCGGATCTGTCGCGTGTGGAGTCGTCACTGGGTACGTCTTGCCAAGAGCTTGCCTCTTAACCTGAACGCGTGAGTTGTACTAACATTGTTATCTTGTTGTTATCACGTTTTGTAGGCTCGGGTGCTCGTTCATGTGCAAGAACACCAACATCAAGGGCTACCCAGCGTACGAGATCACGCTGCTGTTTCTCTTTGCATACGGCTCCTACGCGCTCGCGGAAGTGATGAAGCTGTCAGGAATCATGTCGCTATTCTTCTGCGGAATCACGATGGCGCACTACAACTCCTACAACCTGTCAAAGCCGTCGCAAGTCACTGCCGAACACATCTTCAAGAGTTTCGCGCTCGTTTCCGAATTCTTTGTTTTTTTGTACATGGGCATGGGCGTGTGCGCGGGTCAATTCGGCAGATGGGATGTCAAGTTCATCGTACTCGCGATCATCTTCTGCCTCGTGGCGCGGCTGTTTAACACGTTCCCGTTCAGTTGGCTCGCGAATTTGGGGTACGTGTGCACTTGTTGAGCGAGTTAGTGTCGCTGTGACTATGTATTGATCCCTTTTGCTATCATGTGACAGGCGAACGACCAAGATTCCGATGAAGATGCAGATCGTGCTTTGGTTTGCTGGGTTGCGAGGAGCCATCGCATTTGCGTTGTCCCAGTAAGTCTCATATCATATTTGCTTATGAGTATCGGGAAGAAGTCGAAGTTGATATTCATTCTTTCAAAAATGTGATCAACTACTGTAGAAACATGCCAGGACCGAACCAAGACCTCTACGTCACAACCACACTTTCAGGTGAGTACTAGTTTCGCGGCGTGGTGTTTTTGATACCAGAGTGCGTTACATATTAACTTTGGTTCTGGTTTGCGCAGTGGTTATCTTCACGACAATCATCTGTGGCGGACTCACAGAGCCTCTTCTCAAGTACACGAAGCTCAAGGTAAGTGATTCAATTTATTGCCTTCTTCTTGGTGATAGTACATCCTGGAATCACTTAACGAAACTTCACGCTGCTGTTGTTCTCTAGCGAGACCGTGAGACGACATCGAACGAGGTTCACGAGGACGAGGAAGAAGAATTCGGCTTGCTGGGCGAGACGGTATGCTTGAGACTGACAGAGCCACAATGATGGGTGGTTGATTTAGAGCTCTAACCTAGTTTTATCATTCGTGCAAACTGTTTAGAATTTGGATCATCATGGCGGAGTGAACCGAGGAGATGAGGAAAGTGACGAACGTGGCGATGGACCTCGCCTTTTTCGGCGAAATGTCACTGCGACGAACGATTTGCACTCATTTTGGGGCAATGTAAGCAGCCGTTTTGAAATGGAAAACACTGATTTGTGTCGGTCAGGCCAAATAACTCACTAACAATTGATATTCTGGTATGTGTAAACACTTGAAGATGGACGAGAAGTACTTCAAGCCCGTGTTCGGCGGATCAAGTCACCAGGTATGTGAATTTCAAAGCTGGGGTTGCTCAGTTACTGCAATTCTTGCAGTCATCTTTATCTATCTCTTGCGTGCTGTTTCTTCGTTATTTAGGCGGTCAGACAAGGGTCTGCATCAGGCCGAGACAAACGTCAGTCTGTTGATGCCCATTAAGAACGTGGCACATCGGCATCACAAAATTTACGCGTGTGAAGTTATTTGCTGATTTCGAATGCGAGCGAGTAGCGTTTCTGAACTGCTGAGGTTGCTCATGGACAACAAGACGCAATGCCAAACCAAATTTTCATAAATTGGATATGACGTGCAATGATGGATCGACGCAAGCAGCTGATCGACTCGAGAAATGGGATAGTAAGTAAAAAAATGACCTAATGCGCACTCGTTGGAGACGCTGAGCGAAGAATGTCTGCGTCTTCGCGTGGCGAGAGCGCATCGCCTTTCGAGCGGCTCTTCTTCTCTTTCTTCTTACTGGCTCGGCGCTCGCGCTTGTCGGAGGACTTGCCATCTTCGGTCTTGGTCTTGTCGCTATGGTCGTGACGGTGACGGTGATGCTTCTTCGGAGCGGATGAGTCTTTTTGAGTAGGCCCAACGCTATTGCTTTCACTGTATCGAAACTCTGCTCGGTTGTCAGCGTCTGAAGTAGCGCGAGAAGAAGACACGGATTGGCGATTCGAATCATCGTTGCGCTCGCTTTTGTCCGACTTTTGCGGCGCCTTCTGCTCTTTCGTGCGGCTGCCTTTCGATGCTTTGCGAGGATTCTCATCCTGTTGAAATTAAAGAGTCAAACAAACGCGAGGTGAGCAAGGGCGGCTGTGATGAATCTACGCTGGTGACTGAAAACGTACCACATTTTGGCAGTGTTCGTCGAAGCAGAAGAACTTCTTCAGGTTCGGGTCTGCGTGGTGCTTGAAAAACTCGACAGGACTGTTAAGATCGCAGACGCGCGTGATGTACGTATCGAGCAGTAGGCGGCGTTTTTCAAGGAAGTCGTGCTCAAGCGCGCTGCCAAAGAGCGAACGCAGTGCGTCGCGACGGTGCTTGACAAAGTCGATCCCCGAGAGTTGCGCGCCGAGCGATACTTTCAAAGCTCTATAGCGACATCAACCAGCAGAACGACAGTCACCAGTCAGTCACCTCAGAGTTCCTTATCGTGGAGATTGAAAAGAAACAAAAGCGTACTCGTTGAGCGCGTCAAACTCGGAGTAACGGCGCCAGACGTCCCACTGCTTGGCGAGTCTACGCGCGGCCATCTTACTGAAAAGTTGACAGGAGCACGTGATCAAGTATTCCTGTCCAACAGCAAACCATTTGAGCATCGTGAGATACTCCCAAGTTAACCCTGAGCACGAAATCGAGATTTACGTACTGCGTGTTTGCCTCCGTCATGGGTTCGGAACTTGACGACGCGAGCTTGGAACGAGAACTCGTTTTCCGCCTGCATATTCGCGAACCGAGGCGTCTGCGGTCCGTCCTTCGCAGTATTGAGCAGCAGCTTCATCCACTGCTTCTTGACTTCGTCACTGGGGGCAGCCAGGTAGTGGCACTCATCACCACCAGTGCTAGTTCCTGCCAAAGCCTTGTTGCTGCTGCTAGTGTTGTTGCGCACATAGAAGCAGAACGGCGTGTCGTCAACATTGACGCCATGGTTCGGCTCACCGGGTATGGGCGTCGCGATGTCTGCGCCGACGAGCGACAGACTCCACTGTACGCAGTACTGTGAGCGGTCCGTGAACGCCACGAGCTTGGCGGAGATGTCGTCGAGCTTGAGGAACACAGTTTGCCACACTTTCTTGGCGTTCTTGTCGTTTGGCGACAAGGCGAGAATGAAGCCCTCCATGGGTTTCAGATCAGCTGAAGTTGATTGTGTTGTGTTGTGCCAGAGGGTGAAGATTGAGCAGTGCTTGAAGATGAGAGAGACAGGCTGATCGTGATGAACGCGTCTCCATTCCAAGCTTCAAGGCTACTTTGCTATCTCCGATCAGTACGGAAAACTATTATGAGGTGCAAGGTTTGTTGGATCGGCGAATCCTGTCAGGCTCCTATTATTAACGTGTAGACTTTGGATACGCTCAATCGCTCTTGCAGTTGCTGCTATTGAAACTTGTAGCTGCTATGCGCTACTTCGACGCGAGCTCGTCTCTGGATTTGTATGCGAACGACGCCACGTCCAGTCCGAGCGTCTGCACACCGGTGAGTGGGGTCTGCTCACGGCTCGAAGGGCTCACGTCAACCGTTCTCGGGCTGTCGAGGATGTCCGCGTTTTCTTCTTGAACAGTTATAGGAGTGCTTTTCATGGACCGCATGCTGGAATTGAAGAGCAAACCTCGCGTTGAAGCTCCCATCACCGCGGTCTGCAAGAAATGGAGTCCAGGTATCAGTGAAGAAATACACGATCGACAAGTTACCGGATACCTGTGCTGTACCTTGGACGGGAACCGCGATTTGCGCTTCTCCAAGGTCGCGTTCGACGGAAACGTGGCTCCGAGACGCTTTTGCAGTAGCGGCATGACGAACGCGTTGGCTTTCACGTACTCGAACACGGTCTTGCCTTTGAGGTTCTGCATTCAATGCCAGAAGCAAGCAAACAGGAGAGTGAGAGAGCGTCAGCGTGAGGCGAGTTTATCCGTTTGCTTTACTGACAGCATCTTTCAGACTTTGGTGCCGGAAAAAGACGTACCTTGGTCGTCCACATGGCAGCCACTGAGCCTCGCTCTTCGATCTTCTCCAGCTCGAGTGCCATCTCGAGAAGCAACGTGCCGTGACCGCATCGCGCAGCCCAGTGGAACGCCGTGTCTCCGTGAGAGTCCCGATGGGTCGCGTTCGCACCGTTTTGCAGCAAAAGCACGCAGATTGCTTGATGACCCGCGCGCGAAGCCTCGATCAGTGGGGTTGTCTTGCTGGGGACAGTGTCGATCACATCGACGTCAGCGCCAGCATCGATCAGAAAGCGCACCGCCGGTTCGTCGCCGAGCCACGACGCAAGGTGGAGCAGCGAGCGTCCGCCGTCCGCGAGATCGGGGCTGCGTCGGATCAGCAGCTTCGGTGCGCCTTCGACCACGAAGAAGCAGCGCAGGAGCTCGAGGTTGTTGCTGTTGGGAGCTCGAAGCGCGTCCCACACAGTTCCGCCGAAGTTCATGACGGTCCGGCGCGCCTCTCCTCGCATCATTCGCCGTTGTTGTTGTACGTCCGATTCGGTGGTCAACTCGGTCGCTGTATTGGATTGATGCTGATATGGATAGTGGTAATGGAAGTGACTCGAGTGTGGACGAGGTGTAGTGGTGACGGTGGTGTCAGTTCTCACAGTACCAGATTTGCTGTGGCTTCGAGGTCGAAGAACAACCGTGGACGACGATTGCTGCTGCTCCTCAGTAGTAGGCTGAACGACTGGTTTGCCCAGCTCTTGAAGGGTGTCCTCAGGTTGGGATTGCTGCCGCTGCCGCATGCGCTCGAGACGCTTGGCTTGCAGGCGCGACTGGAAGACGACGGTGGCGTCGCCATCTGCAGGCTTTCCCTCTTCTTCTTCTTCTGTTGTTGGTGGTGCGTCATGAGGACGTTGACTCGAGATGGATTTCTTTTGCTGTCCAGCAAGCGTCTCAGTCTGGTCGTCTCCTTCCATTGTGAACGGCTCCTCTCTCACACAGATCGATTTCTGAAAAGTCGCACGCTGTGAATTGGATGAACTTTGAAGTTGTGCTTTCCACGCTTGGGCCAATTTTGGGCCAATTTCAACATTGTTCCCTCTCTTAGATCACTACTACAGTCTGAGGTGTTACTGTGCATAATGGTGTGTGGAGAATAGTGAAGAGACTGAGGTGTTCGATTCCACGACTTGTGCCATACAAACTTCAAGTACAGGATGTGAAGATTGACAGTTTGGAACTCGATTGATTGCTTCCGACACCTTTCTCAAGAAAACTTGCTCACGTACACAGAGAAGAACGAAGACCAACCAACCACTCACTTCCCATTCCGACACGAGCAGCTCACAGCTCCTCAGCCATGCAAGCAAGCAAACGATGGCGTCACTAGCTCTACCCACCCGCCCCAGGGACTACCCTCCGTATCTCAACAAAGTGATTGAGATTGCGAATGCGATGCTCTTTAATCGCGACCACGGGATAAAACACCGCTTGGGTGCAGACGCAGCGACGCAGAAGCATTTGGACGCCGTCACAGTCAAGTTTCGGTAACCGACAAGCACCAGCAGCGACCCCATCTATGGCTGGAGCAACCGAAGCACTCAAGCGCAAGTCATCTTTGTGAACCAAGTGATGCGCGACCGACTGGAGACAATCGCAGTCCAGGAGGACTTTGACCGCAGCAGCTCGCACGGGTACCGGTGCATCGTGTTCGTGGTGGCAGTCGTGATTTTCCACGAGTGTGCGCACTTGACTCTGCGCTGGCAAGGGATTCTGGACAGCCCGTTGAAGTTTGCTGGAGACGTCGGCGAATGCATGGAAACGAAGCTTTTGTGTCGCTTGCAGATCCAGAAGAGTGATTCTTTCGTCTCAAGTTCAAGTCTCAGGCGCGTGGACAGCAGCGATGCCCATTTTGGATGTTGTGATCCACAAGGTCAGAGGCAAGAGAGTGCTTTAAGCAGATCGCTTGAGCAAGTTCTTTACCCCAGGAAACCTTCGCGACAAAGCACTCCTCCCCATCACTCTCAAGCTGTACGAAAGAAAGGAAGGAGCGACCACGCATCTTGGCGCTTTGGATCAACCCCCAGATGACCAGGACATCATGGTTCATCGCCCACGGTGCGGCATTTCCTGGAATCGTCACCCGAATAGGAAACTACAGTATGGTAGCTAGCGTCGCTCATAACAAATTGATACAGCTAATACTTTACGTGCCCTATCGTAACCGCAACAATCATTTATCTTTCTTTGGCGTCTCACGCCTCCACCTCAAAACCGTTCTTTGAGACTTCGACTCACTTTCTTACTTGGTTCCCATCACTCTATCGATTGAAAAAGGATTGTTCACGAAATGGACAAGCGACCTGCTCTTAAAAGGCAAATCTACTCAGGACCACGACTCGACGACGTATCGCTTCGAGCGCACCATGGCCTTCATGAACGCCTCGGCATTTTTCAGCGGCATGCCGCCCACCGAGCGCAGAATGTCGCGCAGCACTTCGTACACATCGCTGGGCATGCGCTTCGCAGACCCAGCGATGTACACGTAGCCGCCGTTCACGAGGAACGCAAACACTTCGTCCTTGTTCTCAGCGAGTCGCGTCTGCACGTAGATTTTGTGGCTCTGGTCGCGCGAGAATGCCGTGTGGAGACCAGTGAGGTCCTGCGTCTGCACCAGGCTCTGCATCTCATCTCCGTATAGAAAATCCTATAAAGTAGAATGAATAGGAATGAGTTAGATGGAATATCATGGAGAGTGAAATCAAAGCACACTCATATGCACACCTTCTTCTCGTGGCGAGAGCCAAAGTACAGGTACGTGTGGCCGAGCGCAGCATCATCACCGTCAGTAGCCGCTCCAGAGGCTCGAAGCACTTTCCGCTCTTGAATGATCGCGCGCATCGCAGCGAGTCCAGTGCCTGGGCCGATCAGGAGCATGTGGCTGGTTTGACGCGGCGGGTTGAACAGCCCGGTCTTGATCCACATCGGCACAATTCGCTGCTCCTTTTGAGGATCGAGTGCCTTGAAAAACAGCGAGCAGATACCCGATCGACGACGCTTGTAGGGCGTCAGGAAGTCTACAATCGCCACTGTCAAGTGCACCTGAGTAGAGGGATAAACAACAGTACAGATCAGTTAGCTCGGAACTTAATCATGTGATGTACCTGAATAGAAAAAGAAACTCACTCGGCCAGGATGCAGCAGCGGAGAAGACGAGATCGAGTACGAGCGTGGCTGCAGCAATGGAATGAGCTGGAGCAAGATCGCGAGCGGCACTTTCGCGCTTCGAAAATCCAACAGCACCTCTGAGTACGTCTTCTTCTCGCGAATGCAGTAGTCGTAGAGCAGGTCCACACCCTCAGGCGACGCAAGCTCTTCGAGTTTCTCTTTCTCCTCCGAGTCAGTCGCGAAGAGTGACAGCTTCGCAAAGAAACTGCGGCGTGGCGTGCCCAGGATGTCCAGGTACTTTGTAAACACGTCGCGCACAGTGGTTGGAGACGGAAGATCGAATTGCGCCGAGCCATCTGCTGACAAAATCGAGATCACGCGGTCTCCGGCTTCACCCGAAGCGTCCACGTACCCGAGCATCTCGTCGACGCCCCACGTGTTCTCAGGGTACACGTCCGCGATCGCTCCTGCGCTGTACGGAGGAATGCCACCAATGCTGCCACTGCTAATGTCGAACTCAAGGTGACGCACGTCCTGGCTCCAATCCTCTGCAGTCAGTCGCTCGTTCACGATCATAGGCGCTAGGTAAATACCCTGCTCTGCGTTGACAGCCGTGCTCGGCGCCGCGTAGAAATTCGACTTGTCGTCTCGCGGGCTGAAGTTCCGCGCAGCAGCCACAATCGCAGCATCATTGTCTTCGTGGAACACGACTTTGTACTTTGGCTCGATCGGTCGTGGTGAATCGTCGATCTTGAAGCCAGCAGGCACTGGGTACTTCTGAAGCACAACGTCCCACAGCTTGGTCAGCCACGGGTTCAATGCGCCAAAGTATCCGAACGCGTGCTGGTCGTCGCCAAGTCCGCGCTCGACGATCTCCGTTGCGCCGAGCTGCACCAGGCGTGCCTGCAGCTTTCTGGCAACAGCGTTGTACTTAGCGTAGCTCGAGTCGCCGAGACCAAATACAGCGACCTGCACGCCGCGCAGCCACTCGGACGAGAGGTTCTTGCGCAGCAGACTGCGCCACGCCGCACGCATGTTCTCTGGCGCTTCGCCGTCACCTGTCGTGGAAGTGATAAACACGACGGTGTCGCACTGCGGGAGCAGCTGCGCGACCGGGAACGCGTCCATGGCGATCACCTGCGTGTCCACGAGGCGACGCGCGAACGCCAGTTGCTGCACGTACTCAGCGACATCTCGTGCCGTGCCAGTCTCGCTGCCGTAGAGCACCAGCAGGCGCGGTAGCTCGTATCCTGCTGCAGAGGCGGCTGGGGCTGCTGGTGTAGCTGCAGGAGCAGGAGCGGAGGGTCCATGGCCGTTCATGGATGCAGATGGAGACGTCATGGCTGAATTGGAGCTTTTCGTGCGTGTTTGGCCAATTGATTACTGAAGCTATTGCATCGAAGGCAACATTGGTAAGCTCGCATTGACTGGATCAACTGCAGCAGATACGAACTTACCAAACTTAGCGTGGGCTGAACGAAAATCAATTGATATTTTAGCTTGATTTTAGTAAATTTAAGTCTAATCCTATTTAAAACCGAATTACAGATTTGAACTCAAAATTTCCCGATCAACCTTTACACTCAGAGTTAAGTTCGAATTTGATTTGGTTTCGAGGACAAAACATACTTTATGACACGTGCCACTCAAAATGTGTTAAGTTCGCATGCATTGGAAACAATAGTATGGCTTTATTTGTCCACACACTAAAAGTAGTACATAAAAACTACTGAATTAATACTACATTAACTGTAAAATAGTACTACATTAACTGTGAACGACACTTCATTAGAAGCACTGTTGGGAGTTGTTGGAGCTCTTACGACCCACAAACGGAGTTTGTTGTAAGCGCGAGAAGGTGATGAATGAGCTTTTCTCTTCAGATGACCATCAACTGCGAGAGAGCGTGCTCATCGTATTCATGTGATGCCTCTGCATTCTCTTTCTCTTTTGACCGCGCTTGTGCTCTCAGTTAACGTTCAACACATGGAGCAAATGACGCGACGACAGTCCTTGAGACAGTGCAATACTTAGGGCGTGTGTAGTGTAGTGGTCAGTACCTCACATCAGTGCAATATTTAGTACTCCGAAGTACTAAATACTTCCTCTGTTCCGAAAAGAAATGTGCATTGTTGACTTTGTCCTCGTTCTCGG
>JALBZB010000166.1:0-43660 GCA_038050625.1 Pythium sp. MPC-2022a
GAAGTCGGTCGTCTTCCTGTTGTAGACGCTCAGCTCCGCCTCCCACTCGATGACGCGCTTCCCGTCGATCACCTCCTGCTTGCGATCCTGTACGTAGTCCCGGTACTTCTTCACCTTTGTCTCTTTACGGCGCGTGTCCTGTGTGTATCGGAACTTTGTCTGATCATTGGTGTCGTTGTCGACGCAGTACAACAGGTCGCTCATGTTGGGGTCGATCGCGACGAGCGTCTTGTCCTTCAGGGGTTCGTAGTCGGCAACCTCGTCGATGTACGTCTCGCTCTATTCTTTCTTCGTTTGGATCACTCGCTTGCCGAGAAGATCCTCTCGCCTCAGGAGGATGCTGCAGCCAACGCCGTCCGTCTCAATCTGGTGGTCGAACGTGTACCCATGCGTGCGGAAGCACTTCGTGTTGGTCTTGAAGAAGAAGCTCCAGGCGCTGTTGTGGCGCTTGGCGAGGTTGCCCTTCGTCGTGTAGTCGCTTCGCTTACCCTGCTCCTCCGTGAAGCAGAGGTTGACGAGCGACATAGTGTCTATGCGGACGTGTTTGGGCACGACGTTGCTGCGCAGTGGGCATACGTTCTTGACGCTCGTGTCGTGCGCTTCGACCGCCTTCATCATGCGCAGCATGCTCGGGAGGTAATTCTGCGGCGAGCGTTGAATGTTGTAAAGGATGTTGTTCTTTTCAAGATTCCTCGCATGGAGCACCAGATCACGCTGCTCGTCTATTCATGCGTGGTAGAGGGGGTGCGACGTCTTCGGCAGGTGTGGCCTGAGCAAGTCACCCTTGACTCTGCGCAAGCGAGCGTACAGCGCATCCTGGTGGCTCCTCGTGTTCCTCCCGCTACTCGTGATGATGGCGACCAGCTCCTTCTTGCGGCACGACACATTGACGTACCGCTTGACGTACTCGATGTAGTTCTGCTTGATGTTGTTCTCGTACATGGTGATCACGTCGGCCGAGAAGTAGCTGGGCACGGTGTTCATGTGTCGGTAGCTTAGCTCCTTCGACATGTACGCCTTGTAGTGCTGCTCGTAGAAGGCCTTGAGCTTGTCCTTGACGACCTGCGTCTCGGCCTTTGGATGCCTGCCCGAGGAGGGCGACTTGCAGAGCACCTTCATGACTGATGTCACGAACTTTCAGTCGAGCTTGGGCAGTTTGTCGCCCTTCTCGCAACAGTGGAGCAGGTACAGCTTGAGCAGCTGGAGTGTGTGGATCATGATGCTGTTGACCCGTAGTGCGGCTTCGGTTAGCTTCTCAATGACAAGATTGTTGTTGACGACGCTCTTGAGGCTCATCTTGACGCAGCGGTAAGTCGGGTCCGGTGGCTCCTTCATGTTCTCCGTTCGATTGAGTTGCAAACCCAAGACAAGTGTGCGGATGCGAGCAAATGTAGGACTGAATACAAATTGGGAGGAAGAGGGTGAAGATCGATGGCCTTCAACTACTGTACTGCGCCAGACCTCTTTAATGGCAAATCCAGGCCTCACTCTGCGTGAGGGCGATCAAGGCTGGCGCGAGGAGATAGCGACCCTCCATCGCTCACTTTTAAAAGTGAGCGATGGAGGTAGCAACCCAAGCAAAAGTGGCATCAAAGTATAAGCAACACGACACAGGTGCAGCATGCATTCCATTCAGAGCTAGCGATAATTCTGCTGAAGTGCACGAAGGTATCTGAAAACCCGACCTGCTTCTTTTCCAAACTTCATGGTTCAAACGCCCCAAGCCCGCGTTCGGACCCAAGCCCATGCCCATCTGCATCGCCTTGCTGCCGTCACTCATTGCAGGGTAAAACAAGAAGATCATCAAGGATTAATGACAAGTACGACTTTGGTCCTGGATTTGCATTATGATAAGCTTCAATACGTACCGCTTTGCTTGCCCAGGATGAGTGACAGGAAGCCACGCATGCCGAACACCACGGGGAAGTACTACGACACGGACGAGACGTACGACACGTTGAGCGTGCTGTGTAATAAGATGAGAGAACAAAAGAAGGCGTTGGCGTATTCGCTGACCTTACGACGACAGTAGTAAACCTTGTTTGTGTATTTATATCACCAATCACGATGTTGTCGAAGACTAGACGCCTGGTGTCAAATCTGACAGAAACAACTCTCCACCCGTCCAACCTCGGGTCAGATTTCGATTTGCGGCGCTAAGAATAGCAGTTAGTGTCAGCGTTTGTAGCAGGAACGAGCCATTCTGGGGTTGTGGAGCGTCTATTCTTGAGACCCCAGCAAGTTCGGAGGCAATGAATAGTAACAATTTATTACTTATTGATAGAGCTTCCACACCATTCGGCATCATCATTGCTGGAAACAGGTGGAGTGGTGGCGTGCTTGTAGACTCGACAAGACAGAACACCGGAGTCGCGCGAATTCGTTCATGGAGTAGAAAGCCACGGAACTTCCAAGTATTCAAGACCTCCTTACGAAGGGAAGTACCGGGGTTGGAGATTCATGAACCAGCAAGCCAGCTCGAAGCCTGTTCTCAAAGAAGCAGTCGACGATCCTGATGGCGACGACGGCTCAAGCGAAGGGCCCAAGGCGCGACTGCTATCGCTG
Source organism: Pythium sp. MPC-2022a (assembly GCA_038050625.1). Classification (NCBI taxonomy): domain Eukaryota; phylum Oomycota; class Peronosporomycetes; order Pythiales; family Pythiaceae; genus Pythium; species Pythium sp. MPC-2022a. The sequence goes on from JALBZB010000166.1 coordinate 2,566, forward strand.
TTAAACGCTACACAGTCAACGCTTACGGTCGAGCCTGCAGGTCGTGTTGTGTACATCAACCTCACGAGAGTGTTCTTCCAAAAAGGAGCGACCGGCAGCTGGCTGCAGTATTTCGCACGGCAAAAGTTACCCGTCATCGTGTGCTCGTACTGGATCAGCAGCGCGATTTTCCTGGCGCTTCCGTTCTGTGACAGTTTGGACCTCGCAATTGTGCTACCTCTGGTCTTCATCCACGTCGTGTCTGCAGCACCAGTGATCTTGTGCTCCATCGCGGGATTGAACATCGACATTATTTGCGTGCTGTTCACTGAGCACGAATTCCGGTTCGTGACGCTTTTGAACGCGGCCAATTGGTGCGCAGTCGCTGCTGCATTTGGAGACGTTCGTGCCATGGGCTGCTGGACGATGTGGATGGCAACGCAGATCGCGTTCATGGTTGACTCTAATGCCCGCTCGCTTGAAGCAGCTCTCAAGACAAGCTTTGTTCTGATCCTGATTTTGCTTATCGTTCTCGGGCTCTCTTTCGGCGATGTACTTAGCGGCAGCAACACTCGAATCGCGAAAATTGGAACACGGCAGATCTCGATCAACGACATTCTTCTCACTACCGCACCGACACTCGCGCTGTTCTTGACAAAAACGGTGTATCATCAGCGTGGGCGAGTTAACTCGCGCCAACGGCTTCCAGGCACGAACATCGTCTACTGCTCGATCTACCAGAAGCGACTAACTCTCCAAAAAGTGCTTACAAGCGGATCCCGGAGGCAAGCGAGGATTTTGCCGCACTTGATCGCAAATCCGGGGATCCCGCTTCTGCGTTCTCACCTTGTCATGAGCCACATGAACACGAAAAACACGATCCTGCAGACGCCACGAATGTTCGCAGCGATGAGGCTCTACTCGCTGCGACTCATGCTGCTCTATATCGTGGGCATCTGGGGCTTCCTCGCCTTGGGGCATTCAGCCATCATGGCGCAGCTACACCGAGACGATCATGCGATCAAGTACCACCACATCGTGCCGCACAGCGCTCTTACCGCGACTATCGTGTTTTGTGGCACGTTCGCAAGCATGTATCAACGAGACCTCGTACATGCGCTAGCGAAAACGTTCGACATTGTGTTCTCGTCGTTGCAGTTCACTATCGTGAGTCTGTGTCTGTGCGACATGATGCGCTGGGACTTCCGCTGTGTGAATGTGCTCACATGGTGGCTCTGGTATCACTGGGTGCTCTTCCTGGACGCGCTGACGCCGCCTGTGCGCGCGCTGCTGCAGTTCAAAAAATTCCCGGCGTCCTGCGTGGTACTCTTCACCATCTACGGGTACCTCACGGTGTTCATCCTGCTCTACTAATACGAAGACACGCACATGCACGACCGCGCATGGGTACTCTCATCGTCACCGTCTTCACATATGCGACTGCCGCTCGCGCGCACAGAGAGCGTGCTCATTGGGCGACTGGCGACGCTCACGCTCTGGAACGCGCGACTGCTCTGGGATCTGGGCGTGCGCGCCGATGCGGAACTGGTGTTCCTGCGCGATCTAGCCGAGTACTACACGCCGAGCGAGAGCAGCGCGCAGCTGATTGAACTGGCTACTTTGAGTCCACGGTGCATGTTGTTCTTCCGGTCGACCACTGCGATCGCAGCTGCGCCGTCCTCATCGAGCCAGCCTGCAAGCGCCAGAATGGGTGCGATCCACATGAAGAGCCCGTTACGACCGCCCTTTACACACAGCCTCAATGGGGACCAAGCATCAACGCCCGTTGAGTCAACTAGCCAGTTGGACGCGTCTGCTTGCATAGCTGAAGAAGTGCCAGACAGCGAAGAGTAGAGACAAGTAACGGCATATCAGATGATCGCCTGCACTCTGGCTGCATGTAAATGAACTGCAGCGAATGGATTTTTTCGATCACACTACTGTACTATAAATTCAAAGCGCTTACGTGACTCTGGCAGCGTCACGCTTGGAACCTACTCTCTTTTCACCAGCAGGAGTATATCGAACGACGCAGGATCTGCTTCTATTTATCGATCGCTTCCAGGATTTAGACCATTCACTTTGGAAAGCGTGAAGAGTGCATGCGCATGCTGTGTAAGCGTGCGAAAAGGACATAAAGAACACGGGTGAGTAGCCCCAGATATGGGCCGCGTTCTGTCGCTCTCGCTGTCGTCGAATCGCAAGAAAGAAGAGATCCACCACCGGTTGGTGATGACTGACTGACGATGAAGTAGTTCCAAATGGATACATCAAATTTAAAATTAGAGAATTCGGGCTGTAAGAGCTATGCACGTGTCGGTTCGCGTGCCTTATGCACAAGAGTTGCGGCTTTTGAACAGAAACTGGATCAGAGCGCGATACCTTCAGGTCCATGTGCTGAGCTAAACGCTTTGACAATATCGCGACAGAGAGGAGTGAAGTGCACGACAGTCTTTCGTGGCGTCATTACAAATGGGCTTCCTGCGGCGCAAGAAGCTCGACATCCGCATGCCGACGGGCAAAGACGCCGTGAACTTCCGCAAACTGCTGTTTCTGCCGATCAAAGACACAAAAGACTTGCTCTCGAACAAAGAGTGGGACCGCGTACGTACTTGCATCCTCGCTCTACTTTCGTTCACCGTACGATGCGTATGCGCATGGTGATCTTCATTCTCTGACGAATTGTTCCTGTGCTTGTATCTGTGTATGCTCTATCGCTATTTTTCTGGACACAAGTTAGATTTGCGATGCCTGACGCTGATGAAAACCAAGATGCTGCGCGCCTCGTGCATCGCGCGTGGACTCCCGAAGAAAGGAGGCAAGAAGAAGCTAGTGCAGCACCTTATTGTGTCCTTGACAGAGCAGAAGAATGCTGGTGAGCTTATGTCTTTTCAGGAGTGACATCTGGAGCTGAGATTATGTGCATATGTGGTGTACCATCACAAAATTGATCTCTCAATCGATTCGTAATCTTTTGTTCGTTACCAGAATTTTTTCGGCGACAGGAAGAGGAAGAAGAATATCAGCGGCAGCTCGATATGCTCGGCGGAGTGTGGTCGTTTGGTTCGGGGTACTCGGGGCAACTTGGTCATGGAGATCTTGAATCGAATGGAACACCACATCTGATCAAGAAGCTGCGGGGCAAAGGCATCAGCCAGGTCTACGCGGTACGTCAACGAGCAGACTGAATCTGATGCGCTAAGTTAATGTGCTGATGTTGCTGTGTTATTGCTTGCATGATAGGGCTTTGACTCGGATCTCGGATTCGCTGTCAGTCGTACAGGGGATGTATATGTCTGGGGAAAGCGAAGTGCCCCAACTGGATTGCCGCCGGGAATATCCTTCAACGCGCTCTTGAAGAAGACCTACAAGCGAAATGACGATCTCGATTCAAGCGGCGACGAAAGCAGCGACGATAGGAAGCACAACGATGTAAGATCAGCAAGAGAAAGTGAATATGCCGGGGAGGGCGATGATGAAGATGACGAGGGCGGTGACGAGGACTTTGTCAACCCAGTGAAGCTCTTCACGCTGTGCGGCGAAGGCATCAACCACATCGCAGTTGGAAGAGTGCATTGCTGCGCGAAAACAAAAGATGGCGATGTCTTCACGTGGGGACAAAATGACCACTGTCAGCTCGGCAAAGAACCTATCCACAACTTGTCTGAAGCTCAGTCGAAAAAAACGCGCGTTCGATACGGCCTCGACAGTCACGAACCCCAACTCTGGGAGCGAACAATCCCTGAAACGTGCGTTATCAAAGCGGTGGACGTTGGCACAAATCACACGTTTGTCGTCACCGATACGGGGCAAACCCATGCTTTTGGGGCAACCTTCAACACTAGCGACCACTCCAGCTTATCTCGAAGCTTGGCAAAGCTAAATGTTGTCCAAGTAAGTTGAAGTGGACCACCAGTAGCCAACTTTCCGTGTATTGGGAATTGTGAAGATGAAGTTGAGCTTGATTGTTTATGCCTCCAGATATCGTGTGGCGCGATGCATGCAGGCTTGGTAACGTCGAACGGCCAAGCGTACACGTGGGGGAGTGGCGACGGTGGGTAAGAAGCAAACAGACTGCCACGCTGAGTGCTTACCATGACTCTCCTGATTTACCATCAAATACGTTTGTGTGTATGGTAGTCGGCTTGGACATGGAGACACTACGTCCTACGTAAACCCGAAACTCGTTGAGGCTCTAAAAGATGACATTATCTTCGAGCTGTCGTGTGGGTGCTGGCATTCAGTAGTGGTGGTGCTAATTCCACCACTGCTCAAAGGAGGATTGGTACGTTCATTGTTCTCTTGCTTGTTGTATGTGCGCTTGATTGATTGACTAAACTCAAACTGTTTGTTTCTTGCCTTTACCTCTGACGTAGGTGTACACTTGGGGTAGCGGGCGACTTGGACAGGTTCGTTGGTCTCTAATAACACACTACGGTCCGTCGTTTAATCATCTTCTACTAAGTAGTAGCGAATTTCTAATGATGCAAACCCGCAGCTCGCACAGGGCGGGACTCAGATTTCTCCATCTCCAGGTCTGGTGACAGATTTCATCACGACCCACGCTCTGATCAAGAAAGTATGTGCTGGGATGTATCACAATGCGGCTTTATCGGTGGACGACGAGGTGAGTCAATGGTAGTGTTTCTTGGTTTTGAATTGGCCACGAAGGTTAATACTATTGTTTCTCGATTACCACCAGGTTTTCACGTGGGGAAGCAACAACAATGACTGTCTTGGAAGACCCGAAGAGCTCGCGAATCTGGAAGAAGGATTCTGTGCTGTACCTGGCAAGGTGGAAGGAATGGAGGAGTTTGTCGGTCGCCCGTGCTCAAGTACGTTCACTCAAATGATTGTTTGCCGATGTTCTTGTGCACTAATCACGTATTTATTTATGCGGTGTCAAGTTGCTTGTGGGAAGGAATTCACGCTGATCGCCACGAAGCCATACATTGGACCGAGCAGAGAAGAGCTTGAAAAGCGCCAAGAAGTCCAAGCCGACCAAGCTCAAAGCATCAAACGCCAGTCCAAGAACGTGAAGAAGGAGCAAGAGCAGCAACTGGAGCGAATACGACGCGGCAGAATCTCGGTGATTACCAAGTTCCTCAATACCACATATCCAAAGTGCACGATTTGCACAATCGGCACAATTTGTCCTGGTTTTCAACGAGATAGTATCAATCCCGCGATGTGCAAGCACTGCATGCACGAGCGCCGGAAACACGACGTCCTTCACAAAGAAAACGATCGACGAGGCACGAAAGCTCATCTTCAGTATTTAGAGGAAGTTAGAAACAAATTGGATGTCTCGATAGATTGTGGCGAAGTTCCAGAAATCGAAAAGGAAGTAACCCTGGAAGCTGAGCTGAACGATTTTCTTATTGAAGAACAATAAAATATACAAACTCAACTTCAACGAAGCCTCATTTCAACCGCAGCTTCTCTCGCAGAATCAGTAGTGCCCTGTACACACTCGTTGAACTTGTCCAGTGGCTGTCCGTGCCCCCGCGGATGAACTTCAGCACGTAGAATATCACACCGAGGTATCCGCATATCCGGAGTGGCTTGGCTTTAATCAGTTGATTGTCGCGTCTGACGAACATATCTCGGGCGATTACACCGATCATCAGCGTCACGCACACTCGATACATACTGGTGTGCTTGAAAGACCTGAAAACACCTTTGATGACTTTGATCCAAAGCGATAAATCATGACGCTCGTGATTCTTCTTCATCACTGCAGTCCACGATAGAATATCTGCAAAATCAACCACGCCGTCGCGGTCGAAATCAAGCGCTTCGAGATATTTCTCCGCCTGCGATCGACTTATTCTCTCGCCTGGTGCACAAAGAAACACTGTTATTGTGGTTTCTGCGGAGAAGATGGCCACCTCTGGATATACATGACGTACCTAAAACATTCAAAATGAATGCTGCCACTTCTGCTTCACTGAGCGTCATGCTGCCATCAGTATCCATGAGCGAGAAAACCAACTTGATCGTGTCCAGTTCTTTTGGTGTCAGGATCTACACCAACCAAATACATACGCATGGTTAGTACTATCCACATGAGTGAGTGTACAAGAGTGTTTCTTGCTTACTTTGGATCGATCTTCGATGCTGTGCTCGACGCCAAATATCGAAGACCGCCGTCGAATCGACCCAGCCTCTTCAGGAGGAAACACTTGTACGGCTCCTCCATCCTCACTCTGGATCCACTTTGAAGCCTCTGCATTCAAGACTCGACTGATAGCTTGCGGGTGCATTTCACTGGTCTGACGTCTCCGTCGTTCTAACAACAGCCACACAGATATGAGTCATCCCTTTCGTCAATCAACTGCCCACTTTAATATTCAATGGACTTACCATCCGGATCCTCAATATTGGAAAAAGGTTCCTCTTTGAGCGATTCCACTCGCATGAAGAGCGGCTTGTCGTCTTCAATTTTCGTTCTCTCTTGGCCAGCAAGCGCCAGTATATCTTCAAAGAAGTTCTTGCTTGCAGGCAGAAATGGAAGAGTTTTGTGAAATTGCTTCCAAATGTCTGTGCTTCTCCCTGCTCCTGGGAGCGGAGGAGCCGGGTGCGATACTGCTTCGAGTTGTTTTATCTCCCAATTGAACGGGCGGCTGCGGATGACTAAATACCCCGCCTACTCTCAGACAAAAACAAGTCAACGGAGTGAGAATCAAAGTACAGTAGCTAAATCCGTGTGGCATATGCTTACCAGATTGCCATGCTGATCGCAATAGTTCGCAGCCGAAAAGACCGTGATCAGCGGCGGCAGTGACTTGTCATCGCGCTTATCCATTTCTTCATACTCCTCTGAGTTGAAGTGAAACATGTACCCCAGCTCAGCATACTCATGGGCACGAATAACCGCCAGTAAATGGTTCTGCGCCAAGAACTCAAACGTAGCCGATGCGCTGAAATAGTACGAGCAGCCTCGAACCTGTCAACGCGAGAAAAATAATCAGTCTGCAGGCGTTACATCGCAGTTCAAGCAGCAAACTGCTTACTTCATTTGGCGTCCACTTCGATCCCTCTTGCACGTGTTCTGTTGTCAACAAAAAACTATGTCGTCAGTTAACTTTTAGAGCAAACCATTTCACAGCTTTACAAACACACACACCTTCCACTGAAACAGCAGGATCTGACCACAGTAAGTCACATAGCGGACCTTCCGTCGGCAGTTCGCGATGCCGATCAATGCTCTCAATTGTTTGGATACTCGTCAAGTTCGGTGATATCCCTCCATGTACACAGAAAACATCCCCACGAGGTGTCTTCAAAAGAGCAGCGATCGGCAGCGACTGGAAGCACGACAGGAAGTGGTAGTACACTGAAATTCCGTACTTCAGATGGCCTAGTGATGCGACACAACGGCAGTAACGATCATGTTAGCCTACCTTTGATAGTTCATGCCTTTGAGCAGCAAACAGACGGCACTCACATTCGTTGCGGAATCCATAGAATGAGGAGATTATTTCACATTCGTGGTTGCCTCGCAAGAGAAATACTTTGGTCGGAAACGTCACTTTCAGTAGCAGCAAGTACAGCATGACTTCACTCGAAAACACGCCGCGGTCTGTCAAAATAAGCGAACACGAACCGTGTCAATCCCATCAATGGAGCTGAGTAAATTCAGAAAACCTTTATGACTATGAGCAAATACGTACCAACATAATCGCCCAGAAACACCATTTTCACATCCCCCTCTGCAGCATTCCATTCACATACCACCAAAGAAACACGATGTTCAATGAGTAACATATAAACAGCTTGATGAAAACAACAATGTGGCAAGTTGAAGCGTACCAGCGACATGCGCGAGCCCAACGTCGTCGATGATCCGCATCAGATCGTAGAACTGGCCATGAATATCACCAAACACTATTAGATACAACAAAAGTGCAGCATTGTTAGTGCATCGCGTTACGACTTGACTGCAGACACCATTGTGCCCAGCTTAGCATTTGCACACTAGACCCCTCACCATAGGTTGAATCGCCCTGCACGATGACCATATTGGGCTCGTCGCTCATCACGTCCTGCGCCTCGTGTATGATCGCGAGCGTGTCCTTCACCGACAGCAGCCGCTGCTGCTCGAAGGCGCTGCGTACGTCGTGCAGCGTCAGCGCGACCGTGGAGCCTCGTCGCCGCATGCTTTTTCTCTTCTCTTAGCTGTGAATGTAAAAAGGATCCTTTTGGAACCAGGTCAACACTGCACCGGATTATTGAAAGAGAGCATACAGTACTGTTTGAGCTCTACTAAATACGAATTGGACTCGTACCACCTCAATCAATTCAGTGAGCATGTTAAAGTGTTGTTTCAGCAATCTTTCCTCTCTGACTGTAACGACACCAGCTCGTGGCTGATTGGTATTCAAACCGTTTCATGTATTGACGATGACGGACGATGACGGTCTTGTAGATAAATATGAGTGGGTGTACGTATCTGGATATTTATGCACAGGCTCTTTGCCGCCGTAGGAGAGTTCTCACAGCTCTCCGCGAGGTCAAGAACGCGCAGCGAGTTGCAGGTGCGTGATGTACATTCTCTCTTGATGCAGCTGTCCAGTTATATAGCAGAGGCGTGTGCTGTGCGGCTAACCTTCCAAACCTTTTGTAGGCGTTTCGTTCGACACGGTCTCCCAATTCCAAACTAAAATGCGTTTAGCGCAGTCGGATCACATATTCAGTCTTGTGAGTTCGTTTGATGGCTCACGTAAAGGAGCCCTTCCGAAGAAGAGCGAGCCCGCTTATAACCAACAACGTTTGTTTGCGTTATGCTGCAACTGAACGTTGAGTTCTGCTTCGCTATGGGATACTTTGTGTCACGCGACACTGAGTGGAAGTAGCCGGATGGATGGACGAAGCTGCCTCTTCGGTGCGACTACCTCACCGCTCAATTTTGAATTTTAATAGGAAGGCAAGCGCATACTATTCTACAGTGCAAGCGAGATGTTGTCTCTGGTGTGATTCTGTGCGCACCTCATTGCACTCGCGTGATCATAGCTACAGTTACCAATGGCTACAGATGTTTCGGAACTTCCGACTGAATTTCTTCCTACTGGGTCTTGACTGGTTGGTTGCTACAAACGAGTGTGCATGTGCATGCAATAGACAAATTTCGTTGTCATTCAAATCAAGCAAAATGCTCAAGAGCGTTATGACACAATCAAGTTTGAAAGGGTGTCCGTCCTATCAGAAATGGGTTCAAACGGGTGTGTGGTTGAAGAGACACGCTGGATCTCTCATCAATCGAGTCTGGCGCTTCAGAATGTCCATATTGCCCTTTCTTTGCACACCGTATCCATTTTTCAAAGAGTCAGAGCGGGTGCTCGCAAGCCATCTCATCACAGACCAGAGAAGGTCGGATCGCTTTTGAATCAACAGCCCGTACACAATAACGAAGTGCCACTTCGATACCTAGAGTTCTTCGAGGTACGTACTCGCTCGCAGCGCGAGTTAATATCATGACGCTAGGTTGATCGCGTGTCGATCCACTGTGAGATACGCAAGGACTGAACACCTCAAAGATCGACCAGCTATACTATGGCAGTCATAGAGTATATGCGTGTGAAATGGACACACAACACGCGAGCGTGCCACCTGCTTCAGCGATTGCCTCTTCCTGTCTGCTCAACAGGAAGAGGCGGACATGAGCGTTCAATCGCATCCGACCAAAAAATTGACGGATCGCCTTCTGAATGTTCGATTTCTCAATCTTCAGTGGTTGTTTGTTACACCACCAGCTACGTTGAACGACACGCGAACCAGTGCACCGCTTGGCCCAAGCCTTGGGTGTCAATGATGACAGGATAATACTGTACCTCGTGACTAACAGTCCACACACTCTATTTGAACTGTCTTTTTTAGAGCCGTATGGGGTTCTTTCTGGGTTTGTTTCAATAGGATTTTTGGTTCAATGTCCATATACCTACCCTGCAGTAAAGAGCTGGATCTGGTGGCGCTCGGAGCGAATGCACAGGACGACGCGAATTTGGATGCAAATACGGAGAGACAGGGCGGACGGATGGATGCACACGTAGGGACAGTGATCCCTCCTCCTCCTCCTCCTCTGTCCCTTCAACAATCTGTTGTCTGTTCGTGGGACCGGTGAGCCACGCTTGTTGTCCTGTGAAGAGCTGTCATCCATCTACCTCATTCCTCAATTTGCGATCTGCCGAGCACATCCCGCCCGCCTCCTGAGCAGCTCTCTGCACCACTCCTCGACTGATATTGATCTCAACAGAAGCCGAAGAGCTGCCTCACAACTGACCGACCCAAGCAAGCTTCAACTGAAGATATTCGATCGACACTTCCCGCCCCCACTCCGCCGATATGAACATGAAGACTGACTCCGACAACATTATCACGCGTGGAATTCAAGCGCACCGATACATTCAAGCTGCACTCGAAGTTCGACGATCTACCTCGCTGAAGATCAAGCCAAGCGTCGAGCGCCAAAGCCTTTCGGGTCTCGAAGCCGCTCGTGAAGTGAGCAGTGCGGATGATACCGGACTGAAGGTGGTTGAGCATGATGCATCGAACCCTGCTTGTTCGAGCATTTCCCCGCATAAAAAGATGCGCGTTGAGACCACTACTGACAGAGTATTAACCTTCCTACAGAGCGCTCGAGTGCAGAACATCCCGGTTCGGTCAGGTAAATGGAATTCTGAAGAGGAAGACTACCTGCGAAAACTGGTCGAGTTGTTTTGTCTCGGCGTCCTGGATGAAGTCGAGCAGAAGTCGTCGATGCGCGCTTGGCTCTCACGGATGCTCAACTGCTGCCCCATGCGAATCTCGAAGAAGCAGATGAACGGCGAAAAGTTCATCGGGAAGGCGAAGTTCAAGAGAAACCAAGAAGCAATCAACGCCATGACCCAAGAGCAATATGACGACGCGAGCGACCAAGTTCAGCACCTGCGCTCCAACTTTCTCAAAAACTGGGCTAAAGACGAATTCGCCAAACGAACCACGAAGGACAAGCCGATCAGCTTTGAAGAGTGGTATGGCAAGGCACTGGATATCGTTCCTCATCCTAAGGTTGCGAAGAACCACAACATTGTCGAGACGAAGCGCAGATCAGAGCCAGAGTCGATGATCAAGCTCCGTGAACAACTTCGAGAGGAGCGGATCAAGGAGCGACAACGCACTGCGGATATCTCAGCAAGATCCTACAAACGCTCGCGCTCGGAAGCATTCGAAGGCACCTTTGGCGAACACCTCCAGTTTCAAGAGATGATGTACCAGTGCGCACCCGCTTGCGAATCGCCAGATGCCATCTCGATGAAGGACAGCTCATTTGGAATTGAGCCTCAAGTCCAAGAATTTGAAGACAACTGGATGTTGGAAATCTGCGCTGAGACCGATTTTTCTTTTGGAAAGATCAACGAGTATCCTGAAATCGGCTACGACAACCAGTGCTTGACGATCGAAGAAGTCGCTCATTTCACGATTGAGCCTGAAGACGAGTTCCAATGCAGCGAAGTGTTGACACCTCAGCATTCCAGCGAAGTGCAATTCGATTTCGGTCTCCCGAGCAAGTGGGATCACCATGATGCGCAAGATCTACCAAGTTGCGACTCATCGTTGTGGGAAGATGACGAACTCCTTCTCGACAGCTTTGTTCTTCTCGCAGAGCCAGGGCTCGTTTTGTGGGATGACGATAACGAGTACCTTTTGGACAACTGCGGACATTCTGTTCTTACGTCGTGCATCCCGACACTTCGCCTCTAAGCGCAAATGTTCCGCCAGAATGTGCTGTTTGTCGGATACAACAGATGCGAATATTTGTCTCCCCGCGATGGTGAAGTGATTTAGGACAGTTGGATATTGGCTAGATGTGTGTGAGTGTCTTCGTGGTGTAGCGTTTCTACTTGTTTGGTTGCAGTGGAATGCATGGAGTGCAAAATTCAATCAATCTCTTTTTCGTCACACTAGCTTGAGTTAGAAATCTCTATTATTGCTTTGCGAATTTGACTTGCTCAGCTGATGCTTTAGCTTTGATGGCTTCAAGCTGCTGCAGCGTCTTGGCGATCTCTTTCTGGAGATGGTCGAGCTTCGCTTGCTCGACGATGATCGTGTCGCCAGCGTGGTATTTGGTTCGGATCCGCGTTAGCTCCTCCGACATGGCGTGCACTTTCTCGATCGTGCTCCAGCTGCTCGTGAGGATCTGCTTGAGCCGCTTGTCGCTACTCTCTTCTTGGTCGTCATTGTCGTCCTGCTTGCCCTTGCCATCCATCAGCTTCTTTCGCGAGCTCACCATGCGCAGCTTGGCTTTCTTCCCCGCGTGATCGATCGCCGTCGTGACAAGCGCCGCATTCAGCAACGGCGTCCACTCGGGTCGCGGCGTGCACGCGCGCTGAATGTGTGCGATCTCCTGTTCGAGTACTGCCGTTCTTGCCGCCACTTCCGCACGTTTTTGCTCCAGAACGCCAACTTCATTGCGCGCATTAAAGACGTTTTCAGTGCGAGCCCGCAAGTGGATCTTGCGCTGCTCAATCGCCTCCAGCAGCTTTTCTTTCTTCTCACACGCCTTTACGACCACCTCTTCTGGCAACAGTCGACGAGTCGATGGATCGCCAACATCAGCACTGGCAGTCAAAGTGGTAGCAGCAGCAGCGCTCGTCTTGGTGGACGAAGTGGAGGCGATGATCGCTTCCACGCGCTTGGCCTTGAGCTTGTACGCCATCTCTTCCTTCTTAACCTCGGTCACGATCGCCGAGATTTCCTTCTTGAGCTCACTCGCGCGCGTCACGTGGTCGTTAATCGTGCTGCGCAGCTCGTTGCACGCCCACACGCGCAGGTCACGGCGTCGACGCAGCGTCTGGACCTTGCCTTCGACTTCTGCGGTCATGGTGCTCGTGTCCTGTTTTGTCATCGTCTGCTTAGTGGTGGCAATAGCACCACCGCAATCCAGTTTTTTCGAAGCGCCAGCCATGAACGTCTCCTTGAGCTTCTGGATCGTTGCTTCGCGGTCCTTGATGGTACCCGGGAGCTCATTGTTGTGTTGAATGGCTTGCTGCAGCGTGTGTTTGAGGGATTCAAGCGCTCGCTGCCTCTCGAGGATCGCAACTTGGACGCCGCGATACAGCTGAGAATACTGCAATCTGACTGGGTTCGCGTCATCCAAAGAGCTATCTGGCTCGTAGAGATGGCTCTCTCTTCGCGGTGAATCCACATTGCGCGCTCTGTGAACCTGGCAGCGAAGAGTTTGCGATGACGCGCCTCCTCCTCCAGTCATCGTCGACGTGAGCTCTCCATTCGAGTATCCTTTGTCTATAGAGGCGTCTTGCTTTGCAGTGAGCGTCCGCCAGCAGGCAGCTTCAATCCCATCGAGCAGCTCCGAGAGCGACAGTTCATTACCATCTTCCAAAACCTCGAGGTCTGATGGCGAAAGAAGCTGTCTCAGCAGCGCAAACGCTTCTTCTGGTTGCATTTTGGCTTGATTCGCATCGGTCTCGAGTCGCACAACTTCGCCCAGTACTGCCACCGAGCGAAACGCGTCATGGTCGCTGTGTCGAGTCGTCTGAGATCGCAGAGGCGAGTCCTTGCCAGCAGCGATTGCGGTCTTGTTGCGCCGTTTTCGATGATGCTGGCGCGCTGACAGCTTGTACTCCTGCTGAGGTGGTAACGTCGACCGAGCGGTGGTCAGCAGCGTCGAGTAGCCATCCATCACAACCACGCATCTATTCGCTGCGTTTGTGTTGAGCCTCGGAGCTCTCAGCGTGACTGGCTTTTGCTCATCTTGATCACGAAAATGGCTTCTCGTGGGCTCAGAAAATCGTACACTGGGCCGGTATTTTTAGTGGATGATCTTGGGTGACAGGCAAATACGATTCGATCTGATCTGCAGATCTGCGCGACTTGGCAAGACAAAAGTGCCGCTCGGAGGCTAGTTTTCAGCTTTCCAACAAGCGCCTTTGGTGCTCACAACACGCTGCATACCAGTCGACATGAAGCCACGAAAGACTCTCACGAAGCTCAGCATTCTGGTATCTGGAGCTCTATGTGTCCATGGTGAACACCTCTGGGCTTGGCGCGGCAAATGTAAGCAAGATGTCACCCCACAAGCATTGACGAAAATGTCGATATGTTCTACGATGATAGACTATCGAAATGACCATAGCCGGCTATCCTCTTCCTTCCTCTTGCTCATAGCATTCGTCGATTTGCGTGACGACTGAAGAGGAGATCCACGCACTCTTGCTGAACGACGTCCAAATCCAAAGCGGCATCGAGGGCAACATGGGGCTCGCAAGCGACTGCAAGTAGCTCGTGCAGGCGAACGTGCTTGACTACCGCTCGGACGAGGACCAGAAGGCGTTCTGCGACAACTCGTGCTACGCGACCATCAACCTAAAGTACCTGACGCTGCTGAATAACGACTGCTTCGCGAGCCCGAACAGTGACGAGAGCGCGAACGGCTGGCTGCACGCCACCGCCTATTAGATCACGTGCCAGACCACCGTGGGTGGGAAATACAGTGAGTAGCTTATGTATTGTCTCTAATGATGGTGAGGAGCTCCTGGCGTAATCTACCATGATATGAAATGGCATCTGTATTACCGGTAGTCCCGATGCTCGCAGATCTGGTCACGAATGACGGCACGGGGTTCGATCTCTGCTCGGACATCGTGAAGGAAATGGGCTGCTGCTTCCAGAACTACCGCCAGTACGTGCTCTTCGGCACGGCGGCAGGCATCGCGACCCTGGACGAGGCGCAGACGCAGTGCATAAAAGACGATGCGGGCGGCATCGACAAGGCCTGTCTGTGCGGCAAGGACAACGCGTACAACAAGCACGCGCTCAGCGGCACCACGATCTGCTCCGGTATGGGAGTCTCCAATTTGTGAACAGGATCTTGTGTTCTCAATGCTTGTTGGTCGACGCTGACGTATCTGTGTGTATGTATGTTGCTTCATAGGTAGGCTGAGCCTTTCGGTATCAGTGGCAATGCTTCTGGCATCAGCGCTAGCAGCTAGTACGATGCTGTTCCTCTCTGTGTAGATACTATGGTCCTTGCAGACCACTAACAATATGCTGAGAAGAAAAAGAGTTCATTTTCTTAGCTTTTTAAGAAATTCACGTCTTATATTGAGTGTGTGCTGTATGCGCCTGCGCGGCAAAGCAACTACGACCCAACCAAAGCTGAACGAAATGAATATATGACCACCAAAAAGAAGGATCGTTGAGCTCACTCACGAATCGATAGCCATCATTGCCACCGGAGTGTCATCGGCCCCTTCTTTCAGCACGGCCTTGACGCCACGCTCCTTGAACTCGTCCTGCATGTGGGTCACAAAGTCATCCAGCAGCACGGGCCAGGCGCCGTTCTCGTCAAAGTTGCTCAGGTCGGGCTTGATCTGTAGCCCAAAGTCCAGCACCTGCATCCAGACGTCCTTCGAGATCGAATTCCGGCAGTTCTCGCGCACGTACTTGAGCCAGTGGGGCAGCAGCGGGAAGTACCCGGGGAGCAGGAGCTCCCAGAGCCCCGTCGCGATGTCGAGCGCCAGGCTTTTCTGCGTCGGGTCCTTCGCAAACCCAAATGTGAACTAGTTTGTACCAACCGAAACAGTTTGTTAGATATAACGAGTCATTTTGATATCACAAGATTTCAAAATGAAGTACATCCGTACCGAATAAATATGCGTGAACTCGGTCTGGTCGCGCAGCTTGGCGCGCAGGAATGGCAGCTTGCTCCTCAGGTCGTCCATCGTGACGCAGTTGAGCTTTTCAAAGCCGCGCACAAACTCCGTGCGCGTAAAGTCGCACATCGCAGCGGCCTCCATGATCCAGCTGAGCACGAGGATGACCGGATCCTGCGGGTCAATGCCCAGCTCTTCGCAGAACGCGATGATGCCGTCGTCCGTGATCGAGTCCATGCTCTCTTCATCTACGCGTACGATATGAGGCAAATATTAATGCCGGGCTGTAAGTGCGTTGTTTGCGAGCAAATGCAGGCGTATAAGTGGGCTTCAGTATACCTCGAAACTTGTCAAAGATTAATCCGATCGCGTCGACGATTTTTTGGCGCTCGCCCTTTTGCTTCTTCAGACTTGCGCTGTGCAAGAGCTGAATGGTTGCCGTACATCATGTTTTCCATACACAGCAGGATCACAGATGGGTTGAATCTGAGTCAGTCACACTTGAGCATGGTGAGAGAGCATGCGGGTCAAGGGGGTAAAGCAGACGAAGCTGTCCACTCGTTCATTACCTCAGCACTTGCTGCTCGCTTTGTAGACCCCGTCAAGCCATTCGACCGTGCACTGCCGGCCCTAGTTGCTTTTTTCGAGGGACCGTTCAGACTCTCCTGGTACGCGGAGCTGCTCGCGAGGCGCTCGACAAGATCCGCTTTCTTTCCACTCGCACGGATGCCTGCACCACAGGATCACACCGCATTAGCTAAAACTCATCACTATCATTAAGAAGCTCAGCACATAGGCACATGACCACTACGTACCCAGCCTCTTGCAGATCTCAGTGAGCTCTTTCACGCGGAGACTCGACAGATCCATGGCGGTGGTGGTGGGTATTGACACTTTACTACGGCAACAACACGCAAGTAATACAGAGAAGAAGAAAGCAACGGTCAACAACAGATGCGAGCGGCAACAGCAGAAGAAGCGACTTGTGCACGGAGGGATCGCTGTGCTCGGCTGGCGATAGACAGCCGCACTGTGCTCAGTTTCCCGTGCTCGCATGTTCACACACACACACAGCGATCGCGCGCAACCTGCCTGCAACGTTCGATTTCACACAGCTTCTCGTAATGATCGTCCTAGCAAAGTTTGCTTTGGCCAAAATTGCATTTAGGTGGTCCACCTCAAAATATTTGTTGTGATTAGTGACATGTAGTGACATCGAGTACGATAACGTGGTCCACATACCTAAATATAGTAAGCCACATTATTTAGGGAAGATACATTGACCTATTTTAGTGATAGTGAAAAGAAGGTATCTCCTACTGCGAGCACAAGGAACAGAGAGAATGACGATGATGAACGCGAACAACTCGAGAGCGAGCACAGGCAACGGGGACATCCACCACCAGCACAACCAGCAAAGCGGCGCAATGAGCTCGCAGGAGCCACACAGCAGAAGCAGAAGTAATGACAGCGCAGAAGCTCTCCCGTGGCACACTCCTTCGCCTGCGAGAGCCAGGGGTCTGCGCCGGCGCCGCGAGGACAGCATCGAGATCGAGGAGCTCGACTCGGACACTATGCGCCAGAACTCCTACAACTACTTCCAGCGGTATGCGCGCACCAGCATCCCCGCGTACAATACCAGCGGCAGCACCAACAGGGAGAACGCTGCGTTCACATACGGCGCGACAGGCGGCACGAGTCCGCCTCCGTTCAGAGTGGGGTCGTCGCGGAAGCGACAGCGCACGCTGGCAGATCGGCTCGAGGAGTTGTGTCTGGGCGGTGTGGACTATCTCGGTCGCAGTAGGAATAGCAGAAACAGCAACTCTGTGAGCTCAGACGCAAGGATGGAAGAGGATAATGAAGGCGACGACGATGGTCTGAATGACAACGAAGACGAGGACGATCGCGCAGGGAACCGCAGCGAGCTTATGGTGTACGGCGGCGTGCCGAGCATGAAGGGCTTCTTCTTCGGCTCGGCGAGGCGCAAGCCCATGGACCGCGTCTTCCGACACTACGCGGCGGTCGCGAATCAGGTGTAAGTGGTTTATTGTCGTTCTCTTGTTCGATATTCGACTCAACGGATTGATCTACATGCCTCTGCCCTAACTAACTGCTTGTGTGATGTACTGTATGTGTGTGTGTATGTAGCGCTTCGTCCGCCGAGATAAGTGGCAATGAGCTCGTGCTCTTCCGAAGGACGCCGCCAACTCCCCCACCATCTCCTCTCCCAACGCCGTACATCGTGAACCTGTCGTCGTACCTGTCACTGACCCCGCAGGAGCTCGAAGCGCTCACGCGGCAGGAGAAGAGCAAGCGTGCCGCCGCGTCCGTCGTGGTGCTCAGCAGCAGCGACGACGACAGCGACGATGCGCAGCAGCGCCGAATGCCCACGCCCACCGCCGCTTCTTCTGGCTCGTCTTCTACTTTCAAAAGCGTCTTCCGAGGCCGAACAGGCAGTGTGAGCGCCAGTAGCACTGGCAGCCCGCCGTTCCGCGCGCTCGGCGTCCCGCGCGCCGACTCGATGGACGACCTGGAGGACGTGGATATGGACGGCGAGGGGGATCTGCGGCAGCCGCACCTCTCGGGGGATATCTCGCATTCGGAGTGGTTCCTTAACGACGAATTGTGACTTTTACTGCTAAGAAGAACCAACGGAGTGTGCGGAAAATGGGAGAACAAGACTGTTTGCATGTCGAGAAGTGAATCATGTTGGAAATGCACGCTTTTAAAACAGAATCAACGCATTGCATAGAGATCGTGCTTGCCCCCCTCCCACAATATGAACCGCTTTCTTGCGAACATCACTCACCACCAGCTGTCTGAGCTTGGTTGGCGCCATCCGCTCGTCCAGTAAACACTCGGATACGATGAGGACGCGCTCGTCTACGCCCATTCGCAAGAGCTATCACTGTTATTAGCACAACTTATCGCCATTTCAGAACTTGCCTTCAATCAGACACGCACCACCACCACCACCTACAACGATGAACTCTTCGACCCCCGCCGCTGCCTCTACTACGACTGCTGCTCCTACGAAGCCTCGTGCCGCCGATATATTCGAGTTGCGTGTCGCGACCTCCTCGGACGCCGCGGTGCTCGGCGCGCTCGCGAGCCGCACGTTCACCGAGACGTTCGGCCACCTCTACCCGCCCGAGAACCTGAGCGCGTACCTCGCGGAGGCGTACGCAGAGGACACGATCCGCAAGGACATTGAGCACGCCGACAAGTACACGGTGCTGCTCTTCCCTAAGCAGCAAGGCGACAAGAACACACAACAGAGCTCGCCGTGCGGCTACGGGATGCTGGTCGACAGGAGCGTGCGCACGGGCGAAGACCCGACGTTCGCGGACCAATCGCTCGAGATCAAGCGCGTGTACGTGGACAGCGCGTTCCACGGCAGCGGCGCGGCGCACCTGCTCATGGACCACCTCATGGCGGTCGTGCGCGCGAAGGGGCCGCGCCGCCACGTGTGGCTCGGCGTCTGGGAGCACAACGTCAAGGCGCAGAAGTTCTACCGCAAGTACGGCTTCCGCGAGGTCGGTGAGCACACGTTCTTCGTGGGCGACACCAAGGACCGCGACTTGCTCTACGAGCTGCTCCAGCAATAAATCAGTATCAAAGCAAGCATAGACAGATAAATCAAACGAAGCCATGCATTTGTTACACTTGGACTGTATGCAACACCAACTTGTCATACCCATTTCCATTTCTACTCATTCACTCACTCCGGTACTTAAGTACCAAGTTTTTACTTCTTCTGCGTGTAGTAGTAGATCGGGATGCTCACGGCCGCGAGCAGCGCCGCCTTGACGTACGGCGACGTCTTGCGCAGCTCGGCCTTGGTGGTGATCACGACCGAGTGCTTGGAGGTGCGCGCGTCGTGCTGGAATGTCACGAGGTCGAAGCCCTCGTTCTGCTTGACAATCTCGATCTTGCCGCCGGACGCTGTGACCTTGTAGCCCTGCGGGTAATGCACGTGCGGCACGAAGATCTCGGTGGGGGCGGTGATCGGCTTGGCCTTGTCCGAGACGAACTGGAGCTCGTAACGCAGCTCCTGGAGCGAGAACTGGGACTTGACGGGGTTGCCAGCCACGCGCGTCACGTGCGGACGCGAGAATGCCACCAGCGCGCGTGCAGCGTCGTCGCGGTGGAGCGACTTGTTGAGCGTGCACACGCGCTTCTCCGTGTCCGAGCTCGCGAGACTCAAGTCCTCCAGGTTCCACAGGTCACCGAACTTGTTGCTGTTGTCCGCGGCGTAGCACCAGAGCGTGAACGAGAGCATGTTGGCCTCAAGGCACGAGACCGTGTGGTCCATCGCCGCGATCTGCGCGCTGTAGTCGCCGGTCGCGTACGCCTTGGCGCCGTTTAGGTTGAACGGGATGCCCACTTCGCCGATGAGCGTCGGCGCGTTGTGCATCTTCTTCCCGAAGCTGTTAATGTGCTTGAGTTGCGCCTCGTGGTGCGCGCGGCGCGTGGACTTGCGGAACAGCAGGCTCTTGGAGAAGAAGTCGATCGTGAAGTAGTCGGACCAGGAGCAGAGGATGAGCGTCGCGCCGTCGTACCAGTGCATCGCGTTCACGGCGTGCGGGATCACCTTTGGGTCGATGTCTGGGAACGGCGTGTCGCCGAACTCCATGGGCGGCATCTCGACGAAGATCATGGACTTGGAGATCGCTTTCTGGATGCTCGCGGTGAACCGTTTCGTGAACGGCACGTACATCTCCTTGCCAAAGTCTGTGTTCGCAAAGTGGTCCGGCTTGAGCAGCTCCGGCTCGCCGCTGCTGTTGACTCGCCACACGCCCTCTTTCTGCCAGACGCACTGGTGGCCGCTCTTCCAAGCGCGCACGCCCTTGGGGTTCACGAGCTTCTTGCCCGCCGACTTGTTGCGGATCCACGCCCACACGTTGTTCGTCCAGTAGTCCACTTCCTGTGCGATGCCTTCGCCGAGGATCATGCCCTGGAATGGGGTTGGCATGAAGCCGTTCTTGAGCTCTCCGTTTGGCTTGGAGAGGTCAGCGATGCCGGTGTAGCCTGAGGAAGGCTCGTTCATCGTACCAAAGCCCGCGACATTCTTCAAATCGCTCAGCGCCTTGGCGAGTTCCACAAGTGCGTTGATGTAGTGGCTTTGCAGATACTCCTGGATTTGCACGCCGTTCACGTTGCAGTGAGGCGCGAACTTGGCGCCGCCCCAGAACAGCGTGAACATCGTCGCGCAGGCGAGCTTGTAGTAGTTGGTCGGCCAGATCATCTTTGGGAACTCGGACGCTGGCTTGCCCGTGGTCTCGAGACACAGCGCCGCCTTGGTCACTTCGAAGTGGCGCGGCTCAAAGCCCACGCACTCGAGCGTCCACATTGGCGCGCCGTCGCCGCCGGTCCAGCGCGACCAGACGTCCTGGTGCGGGTCCACGTAGATCTGCATGCCGTACTCGCCCGCCTTCTTGATGATCGCGCGGATGTATTTGATGTAGTCGCGATCGTAGATGCCCGGTCCTTCATGCTCGATTGCCTCCCACGTCACGATGAAGCGCAGGAACGTGAGGCCCCAGCGCTTGAGGCGCGCAAAGTGCAGGTCGGCGTCCTCGATCGGGAACGGGCGGTTCACGAATGACACCTTGGCCGCGCCGTCGTAGAAGTCCGAGAAGTCGGCGCCGTCCACGTGGCCGTAGCCGTAGGGGAGCTTAGACGAGCCGCCGAGATTGACGCCGCGCAGCAGGCGCACGCGGCCCTCCTTGTCGACAAAGTGACCGTCGCGGATGAAGAGCTCGTCGTCCGACTTGGTGTTCTGCATCTTGTGCTGTTGTGTGTGTGTGCGGTGATGGTGTGGTGGTCGCTCGACGGCAGATTGGGAAGTGAGAGCTCATCGTCAATGCAGCTGCTGTTGCAATGCAATGCAATGCAGCCAGGAAGCCCGTGGATCCATGGCAATGGATCCCTCCTCTGCTTCTTTGCACTAGGGCCGGTCGTAAACACTTGTGGGCTGCAATTGCGCTGGTCGTATTCATGGCTTTTTTCTGTGGACGTCATCCACACGGTGGTCAGCAGCTTCGATTACAAGCTACGTTTAAAGTATGCATTATGGGCAAAGTGAAGATGTGATGCACTGAAATGGATACTTTAACGAAAGTGTACGGCTGTGCGATCGAATCTTGAAGTTGAACAAGTACAGTATTGCGTGCGGACAGATCACAGTGGATAAACAAATGCTCACACGTCACACAAGTGTCAATCATCGATGCTCAGGGTGACCGACTGCCTTCCTTCTGAAGGAGGTGCTTTGAACAGCGCCGACGATACAGTAGTAGGTTTGCAATGCACATGGCGGCGCTGCTTCAGCATTAATAAATTTCAAACCTTCAATACCAGGTGGACGATTCACCAGGAGAAGCGTCTAAACTTCAGTGGTGCATCTTCCTCTCGAGTGTATGCATCGCTTTGATACTTCCTGAACTCTCTCTCTCACACACACACGATGTTCATGTCATGCCAGTGGCTCATGACCAGGTATCCCTCATTTCAGATGGCAGGTGAGTAGGTATGTTCTCGTTGCGGTGCATCTGATCGCAGCTGTTACATACGAGCGAGATGAAGACTTCAGCAGTCGGTGCACATGGTTGTAGGGCTTCGTGCTTAAAAGCTGAGCGCAGCAGCCGAAAAACCTATTCAATTCGAGCATTGTCGACGACCTTACGGCGTTAAAAGTTAAAGTACTTGCTCTACTCGCTGCTCCTTTCTCACTTCCAGAAGAGGCGTCTTGTTGCTTACGTCCGCGACGACTGGAAGATCCGCGACACCATGTTGGAATCCAGCGCAGTCCACGCTTTCCCGACTGACAAAGGCGGCTGATGGTGTGAACTCACCACGCTCAGGAACGGAAGCTTTTGCTCAAGTGGCAATGGTTTCAACGGCAACCCTCGCCCTCCAAGCTCGCCCTCGAAATCTTGCCGCGAGATGAAGTTCTGGTCGCTATATCTGCGAGGATTGCTGTCTGGCTCCTGCTGCTCTAGCACAGATAGAGTTTCGTTGACACGCAATGCGTTCATCAAACGCACACGCCCAGGTCCATCTAGCGAATCAATGTCGAAGCACAGCTCTTCAAGTGCTGGCATGCAATCTGCATCTGAGAGAAACTCAGCTATTTCTGTGATCTCAGTGGCATCAAGTCGGTTATCGCTTAGATTGAGCGAACCGAGACGGTGCCCGAGATCTCCGCGATGAAGTGCGTCCATCAGCAGCCCCCATTCGCCAGTCCGCATGTCCAAGCCGCACAATGTCAAATGTAGCAAGTGCGGACAGTGCGTGATGACGCTTTGGAGCACTTCATTTTCATCTTCAAAGTAGATGTGGCTCAGGTCTACTGCGCCAATCATCAAGCCGATGGATTCGAGAAACGAGCGAAATAGTTGTGGCGTATCTTCCTGAAGACTCAAAGTCTGGAGACCGAGCTCATAACGACATTTGCCTGTGGTCACAGGAGAACTGGGCTCGAGGGTCACGACCTGCGTCATCTCGATCCGTCCGAGGCCAAGCGCAGGAACCACGACACATACCAAGTCGCCTCGCGTGCGGACAACTTCAAACGTGCGCTCTTGTTCTAGCGTGTGACTTAGATTTTTGGAGACATATGGCCCCAATACACTTGAGTTTGCCTTGTTTTGACAAACTTGTAGTTTACACTCTGCAGGGTCGACGTAAGTTACAGATTTGAAGTGCGCGACCATTTCTGCTGTGTTAAGAAACACTTTCTTGAACGCGTTGATACCGTCAAGGGAAAATACGATTTCGACAGGTTGAGCTTGTGAAAGTTGTTCACTGATCCGCCGAATTCGCGTGATCGCGGGTGGAAAACGCTAAGTGCCAGCCATTCCCAACACACCACTTCATCAAAATAGTCGTTTCCTACCATTTCTTGAAGTAACAGCTCTTCGATACTGCAGCGATACTGTAACGCAGAGCAGATGATGACGCACTGTGGAGGCTTGAGAGAAACTGCGTCTAACGAAATGCGACATAAGGAGGAGAGACTCGTTGGCCAGAGCTTAAGGCGGTCAGCGTGTTGTTAAAGATCGCTGAGAGTAGCAATTTGAGGCTCTGCAACGTCTCTTTGGACGGTTCATCTCCAACAATCTTGTTCAGCACGAGCTCCTGGATCCGATAGGTACTGTTGTTCTTGTTGACGATGTCGGTGAGAATCGCAAAATGACTCGAGTTCATCTCGTTGCTGCTCAGGTTCAGCGAGCGGATACCAAAATGGCGAGAGTCTTACTGCTGCACGAAGACTCTGCCGAAGAAGTTCTGGAGCAGCGTGAGGCACGGAGCGGTGAGCATGCACCGGTCGAGTTTGAGTCCAAAGCGAACTTTTTCCGGCGTAATCCTGGGGACCAACTCAGGTGACAGCGGTGAAAGGAGACGTCCAAGAATCGACGATGGCTTCGGTGGAGCGGTGATGAACTTGCACAAGTGGTCGATTAGTTCGGTGCTCAGCGGCATGGGGATTGGCTCGTTCCGCTTCTCTCTCGCCTCTCTTCTCGTCTGCTTCCATAAACCCAATGAGGTTCATCTCAAAGCGAGAGAACGCTGCGTCGCAGAGCATCTCCTCGTTGAGGTAGATCTTCGACTGTTCGTAGCTGTACTCGTCGTCCCAGGGCAAAATACCTCCCCACGACTGCAAGAGCATCATGGGTGAGCGCAGCACGCGTTGCCAGAAGTCGATCTTGACATAAGGGTAGCCGCTCATCAGTTGCAAGATCTTCGCGAGCGCCCCGAAAGCCTCGAGCGCTGTGGAGATTCGCTCTGGTCCTTCTTTTTGATATTCTTCTTCTTCCTCTAGTTGTTCGCCATCATCTTCGCCTTCTCCCTCCTCTTGCAACTTTCTTTGTGTGTGGAGCGCGAGGTCGAGTGTGAGGAACGGCATGGCGTGCTGCAGGCGATCGTCGTCGGGATCATGAGTATGAGCTTGCGCTCGAGCGGCACGAAGAGCTCGCGAAAGTTGATGGCGTAGGTGCCGGCGTTGAAGGTGAGGTCGAGGTCGTCAAGCGTGTTGAGGATGTTGAGCTCCCATGCCGTCACCGTAACTACATCAGTGTCATCCCCTTCAGCCATCGATCAAATGCCAGTTGGTTTTTGATTAACGTCCCGTTTGTGAGGTTTCGGGATGTTGACTGTGTTTGTAACTGACATGATTGGGATCAAGAGAAGCATCATCGGTTCTTAACGGAGGCTCTTAAAAACCAAGGTGTTTCCCCAGTTTTGAATGTCGATTTGAAAAATGCGGAGCGACATTAATCAGAATATTTACGAACCGAGAGCCATTAAAAGCAATGTAAGCACCTCGTTTAAGACCATTGAACTTGAAACTACAACCTTCCAAGATCAGGCTTACTACAAAGCCCAATTTCTTGACCACTGTCATCATTCATCGATTCACCCGCGTCCACAAGCTTAGCTCCCTAATACGCACGTATCGCCTTTAGTATCAGCTACGCAAAGTGTACGTGGCGGAGAAGCTCATCGTGCTCCCTGAGCGTGACGACTGTAAGCTTGACGATACTCCGGTATCGCTAATTAATGCCACGTGAGCCAGTCGCCTCGGTCTTCTCGCATCTTCTTCTATGACGCAGCCACACGAATGCCAATCTATGTGCATGTATCAGTGTGCTTAGCGATGTTGCGATACTGACCGATTTCTTACCTTTCATGTATTTCTTGCCCTTCTAAAGAACCACTACCGGATGTTCCCTTCTGTTCCCTGCTGACGTCAAGAACTTTATGATTTGCTCTCAAGACATCCGATTTGATGCCCCCGAAAGGCAAAGCCGACTGTCCCACCAGAAAAAAAGCTGCGGAGAACCGAATGCGCGAGTATAATAGCAGAACATCGATGCAGTACCGCCGATGGCGCAAACCGAAGCTCGCTGCGCTGCTGCAAATGTAGTCGTCCCTCTGCAATTCTTCATTCCTTTCCCCGCTGACCCTCATTCCTGCACCCCCTACCATTGGCTATAAATATGTAATAATTCAAAAACATCCAATCAAACGGCGCTCACAAAAATACTTTTTTTGCAGGCAAATCCCCATTTTCAAAGAAGCCTCGATGAGCAACAGCTCCATGACGCCCAGCGACGTCGAGTGCGACCGCGTGCTGTGGGAGCTCACCCGGCCATTGCGTGGGCTCCTCTCTATACGCGTTCCCGATGATGGTCGCTTGGAGACGGCACGTCCGCTCGTCTCGCTGGCGCTCAAGATCGGCGTCGACACCGTCGAAGCATCCAATGTGACGAAAACACTCTCCGCGCTCGTAGCTCTTGCTAATTTCTCGCGCCGCTTGACAAACAACCCTGAGAGGAAAACGCGCTTTTGGCTGAGTGTGCTTGCATCACGCATGATGTGTCCCAAGTGGATCACAAAAGCGCGAGTGCGTGCGCGTGACGCCACCGATCCGCTTCGCTTCGGCATCCCGCTCTGGATGCTCGAATCTCCCGAGTTCCCAGCGTTCTACATCCAGCTGGCGCTGTACAGAGAAGTCAACGCCGATTTACCAAACACACTGGCGGCATTTGCGATGCCATTGAACGAACCCGGCGACGTCCAAATTCGTGTGGACATGTACGTGGCCACAAATCAGCAGTCGTTGGCGAACTGCTACGACCTACTGAGACGTCTCTTCATCTACTCTCCGGACCGGCAATTCGTACTGCAGAGTGTCCGCTGTGACTGGATCGTTGCTCGATCAACGCAACTTGCAATCCAACTGGAGCTTCTAAAGAATAACAACAGTGCGTACCAGATCCGCGAGCTCGATATGAGAGGTGAGGCTCTAGTACAACTGGAGCCCGAGCACGCAGAAAATGAATTACTTCATGAGCTTCTCGTAGCTACGTTCAAGCTTCCCAATTTTCGCATGCCATCAAACGCGTTGGAGAGTGTGCACTTTTTTACTTCCCTCCGGGTCCAGCAGATCGCTGCGATCTGCTCGTCGCTTCGCTACGGCAGTTCATTCGAGAAACTGGTTTTGTCGGTGTCTGCAACGGCTGGACTGCCGCCTGAAGAGAGGCAGCAGTGTTGGCGCTGGATTGCGTTCGGTCTCTTCCACGCACGCTCATCAAGACTCACAAAGAGTTCGCTTTCCAACCTGCGTAAGGTTACCTTCGGAATTCCTAACATGGTGCTTTCAGATGCGGAGGCAATGCGACGAACGTTGCAGAATCCATTGGCGGAGCTTGCGTTCCAAATCGATACGAGTCCGAACTCCAAGGTCAAGATGTGTGTCGTCACTGCGGGCACTCTTGTCTATGGAAGCCCAAGTCGAAATGCTCGATCCATTCAAACACTAGATGAGGACAAAGAGCTCGAGTCACTTGGCGAGACACTCGACGGCTGGCTTGGCGTCGTCGTCCCATACTTTGGTTTGGGATGGATTCGAGTAGCGCGCGTCGCGGTATTTCTGGACGATGACTACTCCATCGAAAGCGAGAGTGCAGGCAAATTCGAGCTGACGTTGTGGGGTTTGTACCATGAAGCTGCGTCTCCACAAGCACTCGTGTGCTTGTTTGAGTGCATCGGCGCTCAGCTCAACTCGCTGATCATTGAGCGCGGCACGATTGCAAAACAGTACCAGCTGGTGGTGACAGCGGTCGCCGAGTTCTGCGTGAACCTGAAACACTTTGTCGTAAAAGATTGCAGTGTAGCCACAATCACTATGATGCAGCTGGTGGAAGCACTGGGTGGCGATTTTGGTCGTCGACTGGTGTCACTAAACATGAGCGACATCAGATTTAATCGCTACTCGCCGATGGAGTCGCTGACAGAGTATCTGATGCACCCAAGTAATCTCCCAGAGCTGGAAGAACTGCGACTTCGTGCGATGCCAATCACAGCCCAGGCGTTGGCGAACCTGGAGAGCGCATTGCACTTCAGAGAGAATTTCTTCTTCTTAGAGCTTCAGGATTGCTCCATATCCGCATATGCGCAAGACACGATCTTGGGGCTGAAGCGGGATGAATTTGATGCGGTGCACCAGGGCGAGTTGTTGTACATCAAGCCGACTTTGGACAGCAGTCAGAGAGCCGCGTTTCTCAGCATCATCTGCCCCATGGACAAGAGCGCAAAGCAGCATCAGCAACACCAGCAGTTCAGTGCACGCTACGCGCTGGACTCGGAGATGATCTCGATAATCTTCAAGTTTGCGGGCAAAGCTGTGCGTCGCCGGATCGCGTGGAGAAATCCACCTCGATGAGCTTGAACTTTAATGCTTAGCTTTAAGATCCGCAAGGAGCAAGTGCCGAGCAGTTGTCAACAACGCTGTTCTAAATATCAATGTATGTGCCGTGTAGATTGATTGCCCCACGCGCGCCTTTTGTGGCATCGAGCTGATTACTGGCTTCCAAGACTTGAGCAAGCTACTCGGTTCTCAACTGAGTGGTCTTGAGCTGGCGCGGTGCACGCTCACCGAGGAAACTTGCAGCATTCTTCGATCAAGTGGGCCCAGTTGCGTGAAGCTGGGGTCCCTAATCTTGAGTGGATGCGAGTTTGTAGACATCGCTAGTGTGTCTCATCAGTGGATCGAGCTGCGAGGAAGTCTCGGTCACAGTTTAGTGTCCCTTGCATCGTACTGAATTTTCAGTGTGGACTGCTACCGAAGAGCTTTTTGAGATCTTACTCCAGCCTGACACATTGCCAGTCCTAGAAAGTCTCGACCTTGGCTACACTCGTGTTCAGTGCATTCGGTCGATTTGTTTTATTGTCCACCAAACACAATGAATAATATTGGTTATATTGGACAGAAGAACCAAATTTAGCAGTTTTACTGAGAACTCACAGTAAAACTACTGTACTTTGCTGAGTCAACATCACGAATGATGATCTATTGGCAATGGGTACATTTAGAAGCTCTCCGATTGGATGAAACAAGCAGTATTGTGTGTCTGGGTGGGATCCAAGCGTTAACGCTTAACCCATTTAACTGTTCAAACCACACGCACTGACGATGAGTGGCAGAAGTGGTGCGCTAGAGCAAGAAGAATTCCCGCTGCGAGAAGAGAGCGAGCGCGTGCTGCGCGAGATCGTAGTGCCCCTGTGCAACCATCTCACATCACCTCTCCTTTACAATCCGGACACAGACGTTGGTACGACGCCAGTGCTCTCCATCCGCTTTAATTTCACGACATGGACAGCCGAAAGCGATCTACAGCGGCAATCACAGCTCCAGTCCACACTCCAAGCCGCAGCGATACTTGAAGGGCACTCGAACCGACTACGCGCATTCCCAAAGCTGAAGAGAGAGTTCTGGTCGCGCGTGATGCAGTCACTGATGATGCACTGGGAGTTTGGATTTCGCAGTAAAGGTGACCCACAGAGCGGGTGTCCATTCGCCTGCGGGATCGAGGACTGGATGATGGATCAAAAAGACTTTCCTATCATCAAAAAGTAGTTGCTCATACAGCATCGTGGCTCCTGAGATGGCACGTGAAGGCGGTTTGGATGTGTTGCACAAGGTGTTGACGACTCCCCTTTCTCCGTCACCTTGGGTGGGCCAAAAGCCGCGGCATCTGCGCGACTTTGAATTGCGACTGGAAGGTTTGAGTCCGAAGCATCTGAGGCTGAGTTTTCTTGACAAGGTGTACGCGCACCCACGGCGCCAGTACAACATCAACATCGTCTTCTTTGACATGCAATCCATGGAAGAAGGACATCTGGATATTGCAACCGACTACTCCACGAACGACTGCAGCTTGTGCAAGACTACAAAGAAATATCTAAGCCGCGTGTGGAATCGAGCACCTTTTGAAATGAACAGCTCTGTATTACTGCTCTCGGAGATCTTGTTCGTCAAGACCTGGCTGTGGGCACTTGTGCACCGCGCTCTTTGACAGCCAGTTCCAAGTTGAACACGTCGCGATCATTTACTCAGCGTTTCGATACCAAAATGCCATCAAACAGCTCTCACTGATTCTCTACTTCAACGCCAATACCATGGAGGGTTGTGAGCAGTGCTGGCGCTGGCTTGCGTTCACGATTTTCCACCCTCGCTCCAATAGGATTGTCGGAACTTGCAACTTTACGCGTCGATGGGCCAATGTATCGGGAAACACAATGGAATGTGAAGATTTTGAAGCGTCCCAAGGAACGCTGCAGAACCCAGCAGAGCTTGTGTTCCAAGGTAACGAAGAGCTACAACCAGTGAGCGCGTTGCAAGTTGCCACGATCACGAAAGGATCGAGTGTCCACTTGGAACCCAATCGTTCGACTGCTGTGCTGCTCGTTCTGACCGCTGAAGCCGAGTTTGAGAATCTCTGTGAACGAGATGACTGGATCTGCGCTGTCATTCCAGCGCGCGAACTCGGGTGAATTCAGACATCACATGTTGCTGTGCCTGATCAAGCGGAGCATTGCTTGGTCATGCCAAAATGCACTGAAAGGCTGCATATGAACGTTGTTAGTTCGAAACGGGGGCTCGACTCGGTTGACATCCTACAACAGTTCATCGAGCTTTTCAGTCCCCAACTGAGCGGCCTGAGTATGTTTCATTGCACCTTTACCGGAGAAAACTGCGAGATACTTCGAGCGATTGGATCCAGCTGCGGGAACTCGAAGTTCTTGATACTGGGTGGCTGCACATTTGCAGACAGCACCAGTGCATCTCTTCTTTTGATTGAGCTGTGTGGGGTCTGGGTCGCACTTTGGTGTCGCTCGATCTGAGCTTTGCAAAGTTTTCAGACAGCTCTGCTATCAAAGAGCTCTCGGAATCCTGCTCCAGCCTGACATATTGCCAGCGTCAGAGCGACTCGATCTTGGGCTCATCGATATCTCGCTTGGGGCTCTGGGAAACATTAGATTTTGTCTTTCAATGAGGAAGAAACTATCAAGACTGAGCCTGCGATTGCCGAATTTAGATTGGCCTTCAGTTGCAGACACTTTGGATGACTTCTAATCCCTCACACGCAAAGAGCTTCTCGCGAAAATTCAGTCCACGCTGCTCTGCGTCAAATCTCGACTCTCACTG
Source organism: Pythium sp. MPC-2022a (assembly GCA_038050625.1). NCBI lineage: Eukaryota > Oomycota > Peronosporomycetes > Pythiales > Pythiaceae > Pythium > Pythium sp. MPC-2022a. The sequence goes on from JALBZB010000166.1 coordinate 33,196, forward strand.
ATGCAGAAACTCGCATTTCTCAGCGTGGTGAGCTCCGGATCGCGAGAAAACCGTTTTGAGTCAACTAGGGGTGACAGTCTGGATACTGAGACGCTTACGAGTATTTTCAGGTTCGTCGAACGACAAGTGTTTCAGGAGATTAGAGCTAAGTAGATGAACGAATAATGATCAACTGAGTGACTTCTTGCTCTGCCAGGTTCGCGGGGTTTACAATACTCCTCCCAAAGTCCTAAAAATAAACATTATTCATTTCATCCACAGGATAGTTTCCAATTATCAAGGACGGAGCTGAGCCCGAGAAAAAATGCAGTCATATTCATTATTCACAGTAAAACTGCTTATCCGTAATCCATGGGAATGAATGTGGATCAACAATGGGTACATTTTCCCGCTCTCTGATTGGATGAAGCTCAGATATAGATCAGATGGTGTATCTGATCCTTCTCTCTGATCCCTCTCTCTGATCCCAATCATTTGAATGGGCAGTCCGTTCAACTCCAAGAGCGCCGTGACGATGAGTTACAGCGCTTCCCTGGAGCGAGCACCTGCTACTTGAGATCGAAGAGCCGCTGGTCAACACGCCTTCGCTGTCGGTCCCGCTCACTCGCTATGCTATTGGTGGCGACGCAACCCCTGTGCTCTCCATCTGGCTCTACCTGACCACGTGGTTGGAAGACGAGCCAGCTGGTCCGAGCTGAGTGTATACTTCGCGCTGCAGCGACCCTCGAGGACCACTCGAATCGCCTGCGCGCAGTCCCAAGGCTGAAGGAAGACTTCTGGTCGTGCGTGGTGCAATCGCGAATGATGAAGTGGGAAGTTGGAGTCGCGTCCACTGAAGGCGACCCAGATGAGAATTTGATAGAGGACTGGGTACTGGAGAGAGAGAACGTTCCCTTTATCAAGTTTAACTATGAGTACTGTGCTCCAGACCTCGAGACGGAGTGATCGGAGCTGGCTTTGCTGTACAAGGCGCTGACGAATCCGTCCCCGTCGCGAGTTTTGACGCACACACACCACCATCGCCATGAAGGAGGGCATCGGCGTCTGCGAATGTTGAACTAAAGCTTACAGGAGTGACTCCGTGGCGTCTGAAGCTGTTACTTCGCTTTGTTCGCAAAACGAACTCCCATCCACAGCGTCGTTATCGCGTCACCATCGTCTACGTCACGATGGCCGACTCGAATGAGTGGCGTCTGGATGTTGTTACCGACTTTTCCAATAGCTTTCGGGATACTACCGACTCACGAAGGTGATTCTCAATCGAGCTTGGCCTCCTCCAACGTCGCCGACACCGTCGCTTAGCAGTACCGGGTTTCTGCTTTCGCAAGTGTTGACTTTGTCAAACCCTGGCTGCGGCTACTTGCACACTCTGCATTTCAAGCGCTTGCTACGAGTCGAACACGTCGCGATCGTTTACTCGGTACTTCGATACGAGAATGCTATTGAGGACCTCTCGTTGAAGGGTTGTATCGATGGACACGGCATCAAGGATCGTAAGCAGTGCTGGCAGTGGCTTGTGTTCGCGCTGCTCTGCCCTCAGTCTAAGCGGATTGCTGGCGCTTGAAGCCACAAGCGACGATCGATAGACGTATCGGAGAATCGAATGGACCGTGGCGACTTTGAAGCGTTCAGGAGGACTCTAAGAAATCCAGCCGAGTTCGTGTTTCAAGGCAGTGAGGAAGAGTTACAACCTATGAGCTCACTCCAGCTTGTCACCATTGCGAAAGGATCAGGTTTGCGCTTTGAGCCAAAAGCGTCGTCACCGGTTCTGCTGAAGCTGACTGAGGAAGTCGAGTTTGAGACTCTGTGTGAGCGAGACGGCTGGGTCTGCGCGGACATCCCAGCGCGAGGACTCGGGTGGATCCGAAGTGCGCAAGTGGTGCTTTCTGTGAATTTCCAACAAGAGGAAGGTCTAGATCAAGCCTTTCATGGCTCGTTGGCGCCTGGCCGGACAGAAAATCAGAATTTGCATATGGAGATTGGGGAGTCGCACGGAGACCTCGAGTTGTTTGCTGCCCTCCGAGACTTCTTCGAGCTAGTCGGTTTGAAACTGAGCGGTTTGAAACTGAGCAACTGCGACCTCACCGAGCCGAACTGCGGCGTGTTTCAATCCATTGGGTTAAGTTGCGTGAAGTTGGAGTCCCGGAATCTGGTTGGGTGCGTGTTCGCAGACAACAGCAGCGTGGCTCAACTCTGCGCTGCGTTGTCATCATCTGCGAGTCCTGGTCACAGCTTAGTGTCGCTGAATATGAGCTTCGCCTGGTTTACAGGCAGAACTGGTATCCAAGAGCTCTCGGAGATTCTGCTCCAGCCTGATACGTTACCAGCCTTAGAGAGTCTTGATCTCGGCTACTTTGGTGTTACCTCTCAGACTCTGGCTCTGGCGAACATCTGCGCGTACCTCTGGATGAGGAAGAGGCTGTTGAGGCTGGATCTGCTATGGCAAGAGCAAGAGTCCATCTTCTATGTAGTAACAAATGACGCTCAAATCTTCACAGCTCGAGAAGCGTTCCTCGCAGAATTCCACAATAAGCTGCTCGGCGTCAAATCGCAACTCTCGTTGGCGCAGAAACTCGCGTTCATCAGCGTCGCGTACAACCAGCGAGACGGAGACAGTGATCTGCCATCATCAGCGCGCTACAGACTGGATGTGGAGATGCATGCGGCGATTTTCACGTTCATCGGGCGACGAGTAGTGCGTATCGTCAGAGCCTCGACGTACAGGGAACACTGATAGCCCTATCCAGTTAAAATAAGAAAACGAGATTCATTCCTCAAATTTCAGGAAAACCCTTCACAAAATGTGATGATCTTGAAGCGACGCAAGCTGAAGAGCTCCATTGATTATTCAGCGACTTGGCCCTCTAACTCATACTCACAGCCGCCCGCCCGTCACCATGTACGTGGCCAAGCCCAAGCAGATGCAACGCGTCAAGGTACGAGCAGCGTCGTTCCCACTGCTGGGCTCCTCCCGTGGTCTTGTGTGGTACGTTCTCGACTCACAAGAGTCTGTCTCTATGATCATGATCGCCTTGGTTGCAGGCGCAGGAGATCGTCAAAGCCAAGACCAAGAAGGGGCCGACGGTCGAGGAGTGCACGGCGAAACGGGACTTCACCGGCGCGGTCGCGATCCTCGAGTTCAACTTCAAGAGCGAGGACCAGAGCCGCAGCAGCAATAGCAGTGGTAGCAATGGTGACGAGAAGCGCAAGACACTGCTCTGGCTCGCCTACGCGTACTTCCACCTGGGCAACTACCAGCGCGCGCTCGACTGCTACGACCAGGTGCGCGACGCGAATGAGACGCCCGAGATCTTTCTCTACCGCGCGTGCTGCATGTACTACCTGCAGCTCTACAAGGAGTCGATGAAGGAAGCCGTGAAGGGGCCCTCAGGCGCGCTCCAAAACCGCATCCTCTTCCACTGCGCGCACAAGCTCGGTGACGAAGACAAGCTGCTCGTGTACCACCAGCAGCTCACGGACTCCAAAGAGGACCAGTTATCGCTCGCGGCGATCCACTACTTCCGCAACCACTTCCAGGAAGCCACCGACATCTACAAGCGTCTGCTGCTCGAGAACCGCGATGACATCGCGCTCAACGTGTACGTCGCCATGTGCTACTACAAGCTCGACTATTACGACGTGTCGCTCGAGATCATGCAGGCGTACCTGCAGGCGTTCCCCGACAGTGTCGTCGCCGTGAACGTTAAGGCGTGCAACCAGTTCAAGCTCTACAACGGCAACGCCGCCAAGGACGAGGTCAAGACGCTCACGGACCGAGGCTACAACATCGAGCAAAATGACCTCGTGAGCCACAACATGGTGGTGTTTGAAGACGGGCAGAACGCGCTCCGTGTGCTGCCACCGCTGGTTGACTCTCTCCCCGAGGCGCGACTAAACCTCGTTGTCTACTACCTCAAGCACGATAAGCTCCAGGAAGCCTATGACTTGATCAAGGACATTGAGCCGTCCACGCCGCAAGAGTACATCCTCAAGGGCGTCGTCCACGCGACGCTGGGCCAGTCGACCAACTCGAGACAGCACATCAAGACTGCGCAGCAGTACTTCCAGCTCGTGGGCTCGTCGCCGACCGAGTGCGACACGATCCCCGGCCGCCAGTGCATGGCATCATGCTTCTACCTGCTCAAGCAGTTTGAGGACGTCAACATCTACCTCAACTCGATCAAGCAGTACCTGTACAATGAGGACGACTTTAACTGGAACTACGGCGTTGCGCTCTGCAACACTGGCGCGCACCAGGAAGCGCTCGAAACGTTGCTGCGCGTGCAGCGCGAGGACTATCGCCACGACTACTGCTACGTGAGCTGGCTCTGCCGGTGCTACATCCTCAATCACAACCCGTCGGCTGCCTGGGACCTGTACCTGAAGCTCGACAACTCGGACGACTCGTTCAACCTACTGCAGCTCATTGCGCACGACTGCTACAAAATGGGCGAGTTCCTCTACGCCGCCAAGGCGTTCGATATCTTGGAGCGGCTTGACCCGGACCCAGAGTACTGGGAGGGCAAGCGCGGTGCCTGCGTCGGGGTCTTCCAGCGCGTGGTCGCCGGTAAAGCCACGCGGGCTGAGCTCGAAGAGGTGTTGAGCATCCTCAAATCCAACAACAACCCGCAGGTCGAGTACATCGTCCGCATCATGAAGAAGTGGTGTTCGGAGAATGGGATTTCCATTTAGGAGCTGTGCAATTAAGGCGAGTATTCATTTGGACCATGCGCGGCCTTGAGTCACCGACCATCTTCGCATTTTTAATTTGTTAACTTTGCATTTTTCATCAATACACACAGCATAAGCAAATAATCATTTACCGAATTCAGTTCTGTACCTTGGTTCAAATACTATTTAGTGGTCCGACTTGCTCCGGATCTTGCGCACCGACCAGGCAATGCCGATGGATGCGAGCAGATACATGAGCAACTTCTTCTCGCGCGGACTCTTGATACCTTTCCTCCAGCGGAGGATAAGCACCACGAGTACAAACACAGCAAACTGCTGGAAACGGCCTCGCCACGTTGACTTCTTCCGCGGTCCTCCGCTACTAGCACGCCGTCCACCACTTTCAAACTGCGCATTCACGTCGCCGTTGGCGGCCAGTTGGTCCTCTTCAATCACAGGGGTTCTGATTTTGATCCAATTACCAAGATCATAAGTCACATATTAGAACAAGAAGGATCTGCGGGATACCTGACCAGCAAGACAAACTTACAAGGAGTTTTGGAGCGCGTAGCGACTGGAGGTGCGTCGAAAGGACGAGTCCGAGTTGGCGTTGCGCGTGAAGCCCGCGCTCGGAGCCGAGCTCGAGATCATCGGTCGCGGCGACTCTTTCATGAACGACTGCATATCCGACAGTGAGTAGTTGCGGTTCGACTGCACGAACAAGATTGGAAAACACACACAGGATTGTTGTAAGCACAATGACCAGCTAGGGGTCTCAACTTGTTCAATCTTGACTGTAGCATACCTTTGTGGACACGACTTTCAATGACTTGAGCAGCGCGATGACGTCCGTGTGATCGTCCACAAAGAACTCAGCTTTCGATGGTTTCTGCCCAACCGTGCAAGTGAACACTTTTTCTACATCATAAAAATAATTCCCCATCAGTCTTTCCTGTCCATCACAATCAAAGAAACGCAATGTGAATGCACCTCGTAGCAGTTCTGCGTTGCCGATCATCTCATTGAGTTTCTCAAACATGAGTTCGTCCGCGACGTCATCTCCGATGCACAGCACAAAGTCTGCGGGGTTTCCATCTGCGCGCATCTTGTCCAGAATATGCTCGATTACTTTGCCTTTTCCAACGCCTTCTGGTCGGACTTCGATGTAGTCCTTGCCCTGGATCACGTCCAGCGGCCATCCCTACAGAATTATTTTCAGTGAGATACTGATGTTAGAGTACCAGTCAACACCTAAGCATTTGTAACCTTCAAAAACCTCACAAACCTGGAAGACGCCCTCCAAATGCTCCTTGAGCTCTGCAGCCTGGAGAGCACCAAACTCGAAATCCGACTTCCCGTATCGAAACAGCACAGCGCTCTTGCGAAGCTCCAGGGACGATCCGTTCGTGCGATCGACGTACATTTCAATCACCTTCTCTGCTTTTTCTCGCCAGTTTCGCGAGCTCGCTTCAGTGTTGAACACATCGCCGTGACGCTCCCAAGGTCTGCATATAACGTAAATGTACAGGCAATTAAATTTAGTATGATTTTGACAATCAAAGAGAATAACTACACCTTATGTATTCAACAGTAGCGTACCTTCCGATTCGCGCATCATTCCCGAGAAGCGCTCGTCGAATGAAATAGCCGTGCTCTGCCACGAGACCGAGACCCGGGACACCACCAAACTTCTGCGTCAGCAAGTCGCAGTTGCACCCGCTCACAATGAACACCGTGTTGCGCGGATCTTTGCACAAGTGCTCGAGCGTGGACAGAGCATTAAGCGGCACGTCGGGCCAGCGCACGCCCATCACTTTCGACACATCCGGCGCGAGGGTTCGGTAGTAGTCGATAAAGATCGCGCGCGCCTTGCTTGTTCGATAGGCAGGGACGATCTCTTGCTCGGTGAGTTTCTGTTGATAAACGGCATTGAGTTAATACAAACGATAGAAATCTAATATAGCACTCATAGTAACAGTCAATAACATTCACACTTACCCGGAAATCCGCGCTGACCTCCATGACTCGAAAATCGAGTCCAAAGCCCGTGCCCATGTACACGAACGTGTCTTCTTTCTTCCTCGCATTCACAATGTCGGTCAGTACGCACTTCGCCCATCGACGCGGTGGGTTTGCAGACACGAACTGGAAGTCGCAGTCGCGCCTGTAGTCGCGCTCTTTCGGCGACATGTACACTGCGTCGCGGAGTCCGTCGATGACCTGGTCTAACTCCCACGGGTTCACGGTAATCGCGCCACTCAGTAATCGACTGCTTCCCGAGAACTCGCTTAAGATCAGCACCCCAGCTGATGTCCTACAGATTCAGGCAGAGATACGGGATTAGTTGGTGATAAACACAACACTCTTAACAAGAGCTCTCCTACGTACTTGTGCGCGACAATGTACTCGAACGGGATCGTGTTGAGTCCGTCACGGAGCACTGTCGTGATCTGCACGTCCGCAACACGCCAGAGCGCAATGCGGTCTTTGAACGCGAATTCGCTCACTTCTTCATAGTCAACGACGTCCCTCTTCGCGCGCGTCTGGTATTTCTTGTTGATCGAGTGCACGATCAGCTCGATCTCTTTCTTGCTCTGCAAGTAGTCAGTCACGCGGCCGCGCCTGTGGATGCCTTTCTGTACCAGCACGACCTTGCCGATGAAATCCGGACAGCGTTCCAGAAACTAACGAATCCCAACGAACAGCATCAGCACAAACATTCCCATAACAGCGTGTAGGACCAGGCAGCACATCTATAAACTTACCGCATCGAACGCGAACAGCTTGCAGGGGATGCCCTTCAGGCGCTCGACGGTATCGCAGCCTGCAAAGATCTTCTTGCCAATGTACTTTTGACGCAGCGCGACAACTTTCTCGCGCACGCTCTCCTGCAGAAGCGTCTCCTCGATGCGTCCTGCGTCGATCGCCATGTGGCTGCACGTCACAGCGACTCGGCGACCTCCGTAGTCGATTCCGAGCTGACCGCGCAGAATCGGGTGGTAGCTGAGACCAAGAATACGCTTGCACGCCGACATAAAGTGGCGCGCATATCTGTTATATCAGCATAATCATAGTGTCAGAGAGGACATCATCGGCATGGTCTAGCTTCAGATTGGCAGGCAGCGTGAGACTCACTCAAAGAGGTGGAAGCCAATGTGGTCGGCGTTCAGCATGCCACGCAGGATCTCTTTCCGCGCCGAGAGCGTTCGGAACACTTCGGACGACGGGAACGGCACATGCAAGAAGAGTCCGACGTTCGCGCCACGCACTTTGCGGATAATATACGACGGCGTGAGCAGCAGGTGGTAGTCCTGCACCCAGACGACGTCCCCCGGCTCGTATAGCTCACAGATTTTCTAACAACACGGAATGATGTAGCAAACAAAACACATTAATCATGACAGAGCGCCGCATAAACATGCAGTAAGATCCATCTATCGATCATACCTGCGCGAAGAGCTGGTTGACGTTCGCATACGCCTGCCACGCGAGCTTCTGGCTGTTGGGGTTCCACACGGGCACGCTCGCCTCCGTCTTCTCGTTCTTCATGTTCTTGTTCTTCATGTTCTCTGCTTCATCCGCTTGCTCTTCAGACGGTTCGTCGTCGTCATCCAGCACCACATCCACGGGGCTGTACACGTCTACTACGTTGTGGAATGTGGGCCAGAGCGTCTGCTTGCAGTAGTCCTCGTAGTAGAGCTTGGCCTCCTGCTCGGCGACAAAAACCGGGTAGCAGTTGAACTCCTGCAGCTTGCGCGCGAGCTTGCGTTGCTCGTCCAGCGGGATCGCAAACTCCGAGATGCGGCCGACAAACTTGACGTTCGCGCGCTGCGAAATCTCGTGGTGCGAGAACGTGTTCTGCGCCTCAATCACGCGGTCACCCGCCCACTCGACCTCCCACTCCACCTTACTGTCATTGTTACCTGTAGCGTCGTTACCATTTTCACCTGTAGCGGATCCAGCGATCTTGCTGCGAGGCGTCTCTCTGCGCGTGACCCGCACGGGCAGGCGGTTGGCCGCGATGATCACGGGCATCGACGTATCCCACCCGTCCGACAAAGCAGCACTGCTATTGGTACTGCCGCCACCGTCTTCTCTGTTGGCATTGAGCGGCGCCATGCCCTTCCTTCTCTTCTCTGCGCTTCTCTTCGCTCGCTCGTTAAGAATCTGTGGCTTCTATAGAGCTGCTCCTCCTCCTCTTCTTCCACCGCCTTCCGGTCGTGCGTGCGTGCCTGAAAATGCTTCAAGTTGCGCGACACAAAAAAAGAATTGAGCACGTTTCGGAAGACCGACGGGAACCGTCGAGCAACATCCAAGTTCTATATTGAATGACGTTCTAACAACATCGAGCCTACGTTACTTAATGCCCTTCTCGCATAAAACCTTTAAAAGCTGATGACCGGTCGACCTCCTATTATTAAAATATACCAAATAAACCTCCCAAGGCGGCGAGTTGAAATGGCTCGCTTTTGTTCTGCAAACGGGTTTGCAAATATGGGTTCGGGTTTGTAAATGAATTTAGACCTTCATTAACCACTCCACCATCTTAGAAATCGCAATTGTATAAAGAGGTCCAAACATAATGACAACAGTCTTCATGTGATTTATACAGTAAAATGATTTTTACAGAGATCATGAATCCGTACCAATTTCATTAGGGGATTGTTAGAGCGACACCCCAATTTTGTTAATGCGACACCCTATCAAATAATGGACCCCACTTCATTGAATTGTTCGCGGTTCAGCGCTCAGCGCAACCTGCATTCGCTGCACGAAAACCTCGCGAGCTACGGTCGTTGCGCCATTGCCGCGCCCTCACGCCCGACTTCCTCTCAACCTACCCTCTCAGAGCACGGCTCGCACAGCGCAAGCCGCGGGCACCCCGATACCTTCCTCTCGGCTGCCTCGAGCTGCTGTTGCTGCTCAGCGCCGAGACGCGTAGAGAGTGTGTTTTCTCCAAGAGTCCCTTTTCTCCGTGCCGTCTGCCACAACTTCACCGCCGTGTTCCTCCCTCCGCCTCGCACAAACCCACAACGACCACAGCAGCGCCGTGCTGATGTCCCTTCAGCCTCCAGATGAAGCTCTCTTCGCATCCCTCGGTCTTGCTGAGAGAGATGTCGAGTCGTTTGCTCTTCGTCAAGGCTATGCGACGTCACGCTTGCGATCAAAGAAGGACAAGGACGGTGAAGTAAGGAAGGTTTGGCTGCGTTGCGTTCACGGCCGGAAGCCAAGAGAGAGAAGCACGCCCAGAGTGAGGCTCACAGGCACGAGGAGCACCGGGTGTACGTGAACCGTTACGATCCACAGAACCCCGGCCGGTTGGAGCGTCCATGTCGCATGCCAGAATCACAATTACCCACCGGTACAACATCCAGAAGCGTATCCTTCGGCACGCCGACTCTCTGAGCAAGAAGTTGGCGTAGTGAGAGAGCTGTCTCTCACTGGAGCGCGACCAAAAGTGATCGTGACGGCTCTTAGAGCGCAGAGATCAGAGGTATCAGTGCTGAACAGAGATGTCTACAACGAACGGCATCGAGCTAGAGAGGAAGTGCTTCAAGGACGTTCGCCAGTAGAGGCACTGCTCGACGACCTTCGCATCGACGGCAAAATGCACAACGTCCAAGTGGATGACGCGTACCGAGTCACGCACTTGTTCTTTGCTCTCCCTCAAGGCGTCGGGCTCACACGACAGCACGGCAGCGTCGTTTTAATGGACTCGACCTACAAGACAAAGTGGTTCAAACTCCCCTTGCTCCACGTCGTCGGTGCGGCAGCGACGAACCAGTCGTTTTCC
>JALBZB010000167.1:0-43334 GCA_038050625.1 Pythium sp. MPC-2022a
AATGAAAGGAGCCGCCCTCTGGGCTGGCTCTCGCCGTCGTAAAGTACGTTCCGGCGACAAATGCTAAGTTCGGCGAACCTTGGGTTCGGCCGTAAAACTATTGCGCGAACTGTGTTCGGCAAAGGCAAAGGCGAGTTGGGCTATGGCGGCGTAACCCAACGTGTGTACCCCGTTACAGTTGCACTCTCCACCGGTACGGAGACTCTTACAATGAACGGATTCATCAGGAAAAAACAGCACGTGTAGAATCTCAGCGAAGCTGCCTCCCATCTGGACTGTGTGTGATGGTGCCCTCGCTCCGTTTTTGTAGAGCCTCACGTACTTCTCGAGCTTCTTACGGGTCTTCACTGCATGCTTGAAAGGGCGCGCGCCGTCACACGTGTGTGCACTAGCTTCGACGATTGCCTCTGCAAGCACCCACATGACGTAGTTGACTGGCCTTGGTATGCTGCCACTGTTTTGAAGATGCTACCCAATCCTGGCCCTACTGAGAGCGTAGCGTTCCAAAGTTTTTCGCAAAAGCAAGCCATTTCTGGTGGGAGGGTTGGAACGCTTCATTTTGGTCTATTTTAACAATAGAAGGTTGGCCGGTCATCGGCTTTATCAAGATTTGATACGATAAATACATTGAGTTTGCCAGAGAAACATTTACTAGGAATAAGGTATTCTTTTACCGTATTTCCTATGTAGAACACTACACCATCTTAAGACATACACCTCGGTGTTGCCCAATCATATGCATGGATTTCAAATCCGCGAGATCCTATGTTAAGAAATACACATGCAAAATACACTGCCCAAATGTAATTTACTAGCGACATTAGAGCCAGCCGTTCATTCAAGAAGCCGCTGCCTGGCGAAGAAGACGTCGCCGAAAGGCAGACCGCGATTTGGCGGGCGCGGTCACCACACCCCACAGCACAGACTAAATGCGGAGACGGTGGACAAGAAGCTGGTGGTGCTAGCCCTGCTCGACGCCGTCAATAACATGCGCGCAACAATCTTGCACTTCTACTCGACCATCTCACCGCGGCGTACAAGTCCAAACAGACTCAGATTTATAGCTAGAAGAGGGCGGAGCAGAAGCTGCAAGAAGCAGCGTGAGCACACAGGGGAGGCCAGCACAAGCTTTGTGAAAATGGTATAGGAGCAGTGCTTACTCACGAGCAGGAAGACGAGCTTGATAGGTTTGTAAACGAATTGCGGAAGGAGGGTGAGCCAGTCTCGTCTTTGATGCTGACAATGAAAGCGCGAGTAATCGCATCGGATGTGGGGATTGAGTCGTTTGGCACTTCCGGTTCCTGGGTGGATGGATTTAAGGCTCGTCAAAAGATGAGCGTTCAAGGTCTGACGCGACAAGAACAGGTCAACTCAGCCGATCTGGGCTCAATTACAACTGAGTTTACTACGCAAGATCAAGGCATCACCGAGCAGCTCGGCATTCAGCGAGTCTACAACGCAGATCAGACAGGTCTAATGTGCTTTATTTTTTTGTTGAATGTTGATATGAATAATATTATTTTATCATGCTTGCTTTATTGTAGCTGTCTTTTTTAGTTATACCGAAGAAAATTCTGTGCAAAAAGGGCGAGAAGACAATCTGGGTGAAGTGCGGCGGCGTGTCGAAGAATCACGCGACGGTGATGCTGCTTGGCGACTCAAGCGGCAAGCGCTATTCGTCTTTCGTCATCTTCAAGACACCACCATCAAAAGACTCAGCAATACATGCAGCAAATATGGAAATGCGGTGCGGATTTGAGATGAAGGTTTGAGGCGAAGTCAAAACCCTTTGTGAGGAGTACGAAATGGAGATTCATAGTAATTCGAAAGGTATAAATGAATGTGTGGGTGTTTCTCGTGATGTTTAAGTCTGTGAGTGTTTTAACAGTTGATCACTGATGTTGCTGTATGTTTCAGGATGGTGGAATGGTGGACTCTCTGTTGAGTTTCTGAACTTTTATTTTGCTGACCGACCATCTCCCCACAAGTCAGTTCTTCTACTATGGGACGACTTCAGCGGTCACTGGACCACTGAAGTACACCAGTGTTCTGGGCTGCTGAAGCTCATGCTGCTCAAAGTTCCGCCGCACGCTACTTCTGTAAGCCAGCCAGCAGACTTCGTGTGGAACTTCCCATTCAAAATGAATCTACAATGCTGCTGGCTGGAGAATCTGCGTGCGCAAGACACTGAACACTGGAGTGAGGCGGGCTCGTTTCGATTGATTCCGCCGAAACGCTCGACAATTTCTCGATGGATCTCAGACGCTTGGAGTCAACTAAGTGTTGAAATAATCGCAAATAGATACAGAAAGTGTGGTCTTCTTCTCTCGGAATAGTGCGTGACTGCATCTTCGTTGATTTCGGCTCTAGATAGCCTTCATGTAATCGACGAGAATGAAATCAATCCCGACGATGAGTACGATTTTGTAGCAGACGTAATGGAAACCAGAGTTTAAGTTTTGCAGTTGAGATTCAATTGTTGCTTCTTGTTCTTGCTGGCATAGTACGGTGGATCAGTCACAGAGACGTTTTCCGAATGAGTGACCGAGAGCTGAGAAACGACTACAGTGTTGGTATTTGTTGTCCAAATAGCTTTTTGTTGTGTTTTTTAGACTACCTGTAATAATTGATACCTCGCGGCACATGCGTTTTTGTAGTTACCAAACTAGTCTCCTTTGGTGTGCAGCTCTACATAGGAAATACGGAATCAAGGAAGACGCCTTGACTGAGTCTTGCTTTGTCCAGTAGAACACGCCAAAGCGAGCCAGAGATGTCGGACGCGCGCCAGAAGCACGTGGTGGTGAGCAAGCCGATCGTCTACGGGTCGGCGGCCACGTACCTGGGCCGCAAGGCGGAGGAGACCAAGACCCACCGCTGGTCCATCTACGTGCGCGGCGTGGACAACGAGGACCTCTCATACATGATCAGCAAAGTGGTCATCACGCTGCACATGAGCTTCGCCAACCCCGTGCGCGGTACGTACGAACGAATATGAGCAGTCTCTGTGTGGCATTGCGTATTAGTTCATATGTGTGTACGCTCATGTTGGTTTCTGTGCGTATATGTGTTGCTCAATGTAGTGCTGACAGAGCCGCCGTACGAAGTGACGGAGTTTGGCTGGGGCGAATTCGAGACGCGCATCCAGATCCACTTCCACGACGCGAGTGAGAAGCCCGTTGACATCATCCACATGCTCGTGCTCTACCCGCCGGGCAACCAGCCTGCGAGCACCAAGAAGGTATGCGATATTGTAGCAGTGCTGCTGTTGTTATGTATAGTGTCCTATTGGTTTAATCCCGTTTGAACCTGTGATGTCTCTCTGCAGCCTGTGATCAGCGAGTTTTACGATGAGCTCGTGTTCAACGAGCCGACTGAGTTCTTTTACAAGAAGCTCATGGCGGGTACGACACGATTGATAATCACAGTGTTCGTCTAATATTGTGCGGATATTGCCTTACAGATCGTGGTGTATTATCTTTATGATAGGTCCAGATCGAGAAGCGCCGCCGCACGCGCTGCAAGAGTACTTCCCGACGTACTCGGATGTCGCGGTACTCAAGACGCTCACACAGGCGCAGGAGTTCGTGGACCAAGAGATCCAGGAGGCCAAGGACCTGCTGCTGCACACGGACATTGAGCTCAAGGAGCTGAAGGACCGCATCGCAGAGCACACGAAGAAAAAGAAACTGGCGGAGAAGAACGCGGCAGCGGCCGCCGCATCGAACAGCGCGTTCTAAGCGTCGACAAGGGAGAGCGCGTGCTGTGTAATATCTAAAATCCTGTTGATGGAAACCAAATGAGCACGATCGAGTCTTCATGAGAACTGCAGCCATAGCACAACGCTCTAGGAGTGTTGGAGTTCGGAAAGCTGCACCCTCAGGTCCAGAATGTGTCAAGGCTTCCGGTGCTGCGCATCCGTTCTTTTCCATCATCACATCGAAGTTGACTTCTTTTTACACAGAGAAGCACTTCTAAGCAGAATCGACCCAACACGCAGACCGAGCACTCATCAAAATGACAGAAGGTTACTAAGATCATCAACATGAACAACCCCGCTTACAGAAAACGTGGATAGCGCCTAGCTTCAGACAACAAGACGATGCCAAAGATATTATTTGAGATGGATACGTGGATGTTGTATTGTTTTCAATTTCTTCTCAAAAAGGGTCTTCTAAATAATAAGTAAACTGCACGACGTTTGTGACGGATGGAATATGAACAAGGGGCTGTCTACACAGCACGGACTGCCGTGTTGTCCGCAGCCGCCGTCTGGGCGTCGTGCGTACGAGCCCACATGTTCACCAGCTCCAGGCCGCGCTCGACCTCGCGGTTCGCGACCGACTCGTCGCGCACCTTCATGGTCAAGAGCTCGTCGCGGCTCGCCGGGGACGCCAGTAAACTGTCGTCTTCCTCCGAATCCGCCGTGTCGTCACTGGACTCCAGGAGCTCGAGGGCTTCCGCGTCCTTCTGCTTCTCACTCTTGGCGCCAGCCGCCGGCTGCTTCTTCTTGTTGAAGCAGTCCATGCGCACCCAGTTCAAACCGATACCCAAAAAGGACACCGCCAGACCGATGAACTGCTCAAGCGACAGGATGTGGCCGAACAGGATCACCGACAGCACGATGCTCAGCACCTTGCGGCACGTGCCGATGATGGACGTCGTGAGCGCGCCGAACTTGGAGATCGTGAAGAAGATGAACGCCTGGCCCATCGCGCCGGTCAGACTCAGCAGCATCAGGTTCGGCAGCGACGGCACCACCTGGTCCACGAACGTAGGGATCTCGCCCATCACCACCATGCCGATCGCCGCGAACACGCACTTGTAGATGTTCACAGTGTACATCAGGTCGAACGCGCCGATGTGGTACTGCTCCATGTACTTGTCTTCCAGCGCGCCGGTCGCACCGTCGAAGAGCAGCGAGAGCAGCAGCAGACTGAAGCCCAAGAGGACGTTCGGCGTGCGCTCGTGCGCGGCCACGTGGTCGTGGATTTCGTTGGTCTGCACCGCCTTGTGCTGCTTCTCGTGCGCCGTGCCGAGGAGGAACACCGCAACACCGATCGAGAGCACCACCACCGACACGTACTTTTTCAGCGCGTAACTCTTGCCCAAGAACAAGCCGACGACCATGACCGGGATCGACTTGCACGACTTGCCTAGGATGCGCGTGATGAACGTCACGTAGCGCAACGCGACCATGGACGAGATCGTCGAGCCGAACGCGAGCATACCCACGATGATGAGCTTGCTCTGCGGCATGGTCGACGGTTTCTCCTTCATCGCCGCGCGCAGGCCGAGCGCCACCACCGAGTAGAAGAAGCAGAACACGAACGTCAGCGACATCTCGCCCAGTACGCGGTGGTTCGTCATCTTCTCAAGCACGAGTCCGTTCAGCGTGAACGAGACCATGATGCCAATGAAGCAGTACCCGAGCAGCCAAAAGCTCTTCTTGGACGCCTCGTCCGCCTTCTGCTGCTCAGTCTTCTCCGTCACGACCACAAGCGGGAGTCCTTGCTGGCTGTGGTGGTTCTGCTGCTTGCCGCTCTCGAGGTCGTTTATGTCCACGTACTTGATCGCGCTCTGCAGGCTCCCTGCGGTCTTGCCGTCGAGCACGATCTCCGCGTACGGCACATTGTTGTCGTTGCTGTTGTTGCTGTCGGCGTGGCAGACCATTTGAAGAGGACTTGGAAGCTGAAAGGCGATACGATAATGAAGAACAAAGCCGTGCACCTGTGTAGCGCAGAGGAATTCCACTTATGATCAACTAACTCATGCACCAACCCACACACCCACACGGTCTCACAGGACGCCCGCACACACACACAGACAGACAGAGAGGAGGGAAGGGAGAGCCCCAGCAAGCGAATGCTTCCTGCTGTAATCGCTCTCACCACCACCAGCGACCTTGCTTGACTCCCTGCGTTTCCCCTGCCGTCAAAAAGCGCGCTCACATACAAACGCCAAGTGTAGCGCCACCACCGGTTTGCTAACCATCACTCCAAAACCTTGCATTTTATTTTTAACCAATCATAGTGCTGTAAAAACCGCTGCGAAATGAAATCCAGCGATGTGATTGGCGAAGATGGTTAGGGCTCACTGCTTCTTAGCAGCCAATAGCATTGCCGAACGAGAAAGGATCAGCAGTCGCGAACTTCCAAGTCCGTGACATCGAACAGCTCTTGGCTCCAATTGGGTCGCATCGGCTCACACGCGGGCGATCGCCAGGCAGTGGCAGAGCGCGGAACGCCCAGAACGACGAAGATGGGAGCGCCTGCTGGAGGCGGTTGTTTATGCGATCGGTCGGTTTGGTTGGTTCGGCTGGCTGGCGTGAGTGAGTGAGTGAGTGACATCATACAGAACGATGGCGTCAAGAGGCGGACAAGTGTGAGAATGAGCAAGCGAGACATTCGCGAAGAGATGGGATCTCTTTTGCGTTTTCGCAATCAGCAGGTGCGCACGCGCATGCGGTGTCGGACAGCCTCTGTTGACTTGGGCTGGCCGGCTGATAACTCAGACCCTCGCTGTCTGGGCTTGGCGCTGCTGGCTGGGCGGTGCAGATGCCATCCAGTCGATTGGAGGGAGGCTTTGAGTCTTGTGCGCTCATCCCATGGGGTCAAAGGTGACGAGCCGAGTCTTTCCTTGACAGTACGCGGCCATCAGTTCAGAAGAAAGAAGGCACTTGAGCCAACTGCTGTCATTTTCCCATTCGAGAGATCCATTCGCATGGGCATTTCGCAGTGATGGCAATTGACCAGCTTCAGTTTCCAGTTGCACCTGTTGGGCAGTTGCAAAACCTGTGATAGAGTATACAGTCAGAACGTGTATGACGTCTCAGAGGTCCACCACCGGTACAAACCGCATCTCACACTGGTACATTTTTACGCCCTGTCACTGAATCGAGGGAAAGACCTGCGTCGCAAAAATAGCTCGCATTTCAAGAGCAGTTGAAAAGGCCCTCGAAGACTCTACAGACTCGGCTCTTCACGGCTCCACACCGCTCATCACTACGCCGCTCTTCCTTATGGCCCTTCACCATGGTCTCCATGCCCAAACAGCAGCTTGGGTCTGCTTGGGCAGCTCTGCGCGAAGCGCGTCGGCGCTCTCGCTGCCTATTTATAGACCTCATTATGCCGCGCGGCTCTATTTACGTACGCATCATGAGCGAGTCACAGCAGCACTGAGCTAATTCCATCCTTCTCTCACGTCTCACTCGCCATCTCTCTTTCTCTCTCTGGCCAAGCCAAGACGACATACAGAGAGCTTCAAAGACAAAATCAGCAACCAGGAGCAACAACACCTTGAAGCAAGCAAGACACCAGCGCAAACCAGCCAGGACAAGACAACAACAAGAGGGCAACCATGGCCTCAACATCGGTGCTACAGCACTTTGAAGTGTATCAGAAGGCCCGCGTGACGTTTGTGCAGGCGGTGGCGGAGGCGGCGTCGCGACCGCAGAACATCGAGGTGATGCAGAACGCCGGCGTGATGCAGCTACTGCGTCCGCTGCTGCTGGACAACGTGCCCAGCATCCAGCAATCGGCTGCGCTTGCGCTCGGTCGGCTTGCCAACTACAGCGACGACCTCGCCGAGGCCGTTGTGGGCAACGAGATCCTGCCGCAACTTGTGTACTCCCTTTCGGAGCAGAACCGGTTCTACAAGAAAGCGGCGGCGTTTGTGCTGCGTGCGGTGGCGAAGCACTCGCCCGAGCTCGCGCAGGCGGTGGTCGACTCCGGGGCGCTCGAAGCGCTGGTGCCGTGTCTCGAAGAGTTCGATCCTACTGTGAAAGAAGCTGCGGCATGGGCGATCGGGTACATCGGTCAGCACACGGGTGAGCTGGCGCAGCATGTCGTGGACGCCGGGGCGATCCCGCTGCTCGTGCTCTGCATCCAAGAGCCAGAGGTGGCGTTGAAGCGAGTCGCTGCATCTGCTCTGGGGGATCTCGCGAAGCACTCGCCTGAACTCGCACAGGCTGTTGTGGACCCAGGGACTGTGGCTTACCTGGCACCGCTCATCCAGCACCCGGACGCGAAGCTCAAGCGCCAGGTGTGCAGCTGCCTCGCGCAGATCGCCAAGCACTCGGTGGACCTCGCGGAGATCGTCGTGGAAGCCGAAATCTTCCCCAACATCCTCTACAACCTCAAAGACATCGACCACACGGTGCGCAAGAACGCCGCGACGTGCATCCGCGAGATCGCCAAGCACACACCAGAGCTCGCAAAGCTGATTGTGAACGCCGGTGGCGCGTCGGCGCTCGTGGACTATGTCGCTGAGGCTTCCGGGAACAACAAGCTCCCTGGGATCATGGCAATTGGCTACATCTCTGCGTTCAGTGAGACGCTGGCGCTCGCGGTGATCACGTCGAAGGGCATCACACCCGTCAAGAACGCGCTTATCTCCGAGCCAGAGGACCACATCAAGGCTGCGGCAGCGTGGACGCTGGGCCAGATCGGTCGTCATACACCCGACCACTCCCGTGCGATCGCCGAGGCAGACGTGCTACGCCACCTGCTCGCGTGCATGATCCACCCGAACAGCTCAGACGACCTTAAAACCAAGGCGAAGCGCGCGCTCAAGAGCATTCTGGCCAAGTGCACGCACTTACAGGCGCTGCAGCCGCTGCTGCGCGACGCGCCGATGAAAGTGCAAAAGTACATTCTGAAGCAGTTTGCGCAGATGCTGCCGCACGACCTAGAGGCGCGGCGCTCGTTTGTGCAGAACGGCGGGCTCGAGTTCCTGCAGCAGCTCAGCGAGGCCGCAGGCGGGAAGCTCACCGAGTACATCCTCGAGATCAACAATTGCTACCCGCCTGAGATCGTCGAGTACTACTCGCCGCACTACTCCAAGACGCTGCTCGACAAACTCGACGAGTACCAGCCGCAGGTGCGATAAGCCACTGGCTTTGGCTCACTTCTTCTTCGCCACAGACAGCACTATGATACTATAAGGTCCCTTTCTGGATCATGCATGCATGCATCGCTACCAAACAGCCCATTCAATACATACAAACGCATCCATACATTTGCCTGTCGATCATTTCTGTATCCATCTTGGTTGAATTCTGTGTGTTGCTTGTCAAAATTATTTTTCGTACTTAATAGGGCACCAGTCATTTTCGATCTGTATGGCTTTTGGTTGTCATCAATCATTTCTGCATCTTGCTCCACCAAGAACACCAGAAAGTGATGCTCGCTCTCACGCGGCGGCTTGGCGCGCTGCAGACGCAGACAAACTCACACGCGAAGTGCCTGATCCACTGCTCACGCGCAGCGTCGCAGACACATGGCGACAATGGCGGCAACAGCAGTGATGACAGTGGCGACGCAAAGAACGACGACGGCATGATCCGCCTCGCGAAGCTCATGGCGCAGCGCGGCATGTGCTCGCGACGCGAGGCCGACGCATACATCCAGGCCGGTTCCGTGCTTGTGAACGGTGAGAAGATGCAGGCGGACTGGCTCAAAGTGCCCATTGACGCGGACGTACAGCTCGACTTCCGCGCGCAGCGCCACCAGAACAAAAAAGTGACGATCGTGCTCAACAAGCCGCTCGGATACGTGAGCTCGCAGCCCGAGGACAATAAGACGCCGGCGATCAAGCTGCTCACGTTCGCGAACGAATGCAGAGAGCTCAATAAGGTGCGTCCGCGGGGCCAGGAGGAAGAGCCGATCAACCTGTGGAAGATGGCGGTCTGCGGCCGCCTGGACGTCAACTCGACCGGCGTACTACTTTTCACGCAGGACGGCACGATCGCCAAGAAGATCCTCGACCCACGCGGCGGCGTCGAGAAGGAGTACCTCGTGCGCGTGGACGTGCAGCTGACGGACGTCGAGGGCGAGACCCCTCCGCGCATTGAAGACAAGCTGAGGCAGCTGCGGGCCGGCGTGACCTCGGACGAGGGCGTGACGTACCGCGCCAAGTCCGTCGAAGTGCTGAACGAGAACCAGCTGCGCGTGGTGCTGACCGAGGGCAAGAACCGCCACATCCGCCGCATGTGCGAGCACGTGGACATGCGCGTCATGGCGCTCAAGCGCGTGCGCATCGGCGGCATCAAGCTGGGGAAGTTGCCTGTGGGGCAGTGGCGATATTTGCAGCCGACAGATAAGTGTTGAATACAGTACAAGGAACCAGTCTCGTGTTTGCAATGGAGCAGATTATCAAGCTGCATATGTAACATTCACATTACGCGATGGAGAAAAATTGGAGAGACTAGTGGGAACCTGGCTGGACTCACATACTTAAAACGAATGGACGCACGTTTCCTCGACCTACAGTTGTGAATGGGAAGACCACAGAGTTTGTTAGGAACTGTTGGGCAATGAGAATATCGTGCAGGGGGTGAGAATGGAGCTCCTAGAGGTCTTCCTTACCTTGAGATCTGCTGTGAACGTCACGCCCTCTTTCGTCAGCAGCTCGCGCTTCTCACAGATGTGCGCCGAATCTTCCCCAACGGAGCCTACCATTTGTACGTAGAGCCGTAGTACATAGAGAAGGAAAGATCATGTGAGCTTTTATTCGGCAGAGTGAATTTGTTTGAATTGAAGTTCGCACCTTTGAAGCCGCCGATCGACAGGCAGGCGGCGACCACGCGATGGCATGGCACTTGCGGCGCGAACGGGTTTTTCTGGTGAGGTGACAAAGAGCATTTGTATCATCCTCATCAACTAGAAACCCAGGGGCCTTGCTCATTAACAGGTGAACTAACAATGAGAAATCAAATACGCACCCGCAGCGCCTGGCCGACGGGTCGCGGACCCGAGTTCAGCGCCTTGGCGACGCCGCCGTACGTGCTCACTTTGCCCTCTGGTATCTACAAACACGCAGCACACAGCAATAAGATGGCGTGTTAGTTGACTTTGTCGCTCGTCTCGCCAAAACAAGCAGATGAATGCGGGAACGTACCGTTGATATGAGCTCGTACACTTTCGACTCTACGTAGACGACAATTAGGTCATGACATAGCAGCAATAGCAGAACGTATGAGCGTGAGTACATCGGAAGTCTTGTAATTTATAGAGACCAAGACCAGCAAGCAAGCAGTCCGTACCGAAGAGCGTGATGCGCTTGCCGCGCCACTGAATGTGCTGCGTGGCCACCGCTTTCTTGGCAGTACTGCTGACGCTCTTCTTCTTGCTGGTAGCCGCTGCTGCTGCAGAGGCCGTAACAGTCTTGACGGCGCGGGTGCTGGAGGCTCGCATGGTGACTTTTGTGTGCTGCTGTGTGTGCAACTGCTGTTGCTATTGTCGCTTCTTGTGCGTCCGGCGGAGCAAATCGGCAAGTGGCACCGACTAACTGATTGGATGACTTTTCACATCACATGACTGCCGTTCACGCTCATCCCCAATCAGCGAAAATGGGGGTGGGAGTGATGGTCTCTTGCGCGCCAAAAGCTCCAAAGTAGTCACGATGTTGCCTTTTTTGGAGCGAAAGTCTATCTGAAGGCAAGCTTTACTTCTGCACTGTGGCCAAGGCTAAAATGACGTCTGTTTGAGCGCTCCCAGGTACTCTCTATCTCTCGATTGCCCTGCTCCCTCATGTGAAGTGCCTATTGCTTTGACATAGAAGCGCTCGAGACTGCAGCAAGGTGAGAGTGGCAAGCAGGCACCGTTTCGCGCTTCTGTTCGCACTTGTAGACCTTCACCCATCCTTCCTGATAAACGACTCAAGGTGCCAACCAACCAGGGGATTGATAGTCAACAGAAAACGAAATTGCGCAACACGACGGACTTGTGGGTCTAACTGGTGCCTTCTTTCTCTCTCACAAGTGATTGCCGGTGTGTCTGCTTGCTGTTTCATCCATCCAGAACGATCACCTCTCGAGCAGCATGACGTCAAGGATGGGAGCAAGTAAGCAACCGGCACCCGAGAGAGAGCGTAGAAGGCTGCGTGTATTTATCTGTGACGTGTGTCCATTGTGCTATGTGGCTGCTGCTGTGAATCTGCTATTGCTGACCTGCTGCTGCTCGGGCTGTGTGTGAGTTTCCGCGTTTACCGTCTGGTGACGAGCACCTGGAGCTTCACTTCCTGCTTCTTGGAGGCACCCTTCGCGGCGCTTTCTTCCTCATCAGCAGATGCAGTGGCAGCTGGAGCGTCGCCCTTCGAGGCGGCGGCGTACTCGCTCTCCACTTCGTCGTCCACGCGGACCTTCACCGAGTGGGTGCCGAGGGTCTACCATGGAGAACGTTCAGGCATTTTCACAAATCGCGTCAGTCTCTATATATCAATCAATCAAACATAACGCCTGGTGGAATATCCCATACCTTGATTGGAGCTGGCAGGTTGATGCGCGCGACGCCGACGACGATGCCGTGCTGCTTTTCCAACATGTCCGAGATGTTCTGCGCGCTGTATCAATCAATGCACATGCATTAGTAAGCATCATTAGCGATCGCTAGTTCCATTTTCGCGTGTCCAAGTATGAACAGCACTCACGTGACGGAGCTGTGCAGCGACTGCTCCTGCTTAGACGCCGTGTGGCGCTTGAACACCACTTCGACGCTCGTGAGGCGCGCAATGATCTGCTTGAGTGCGCGCTCCTTCTCGGCGCCCACCTCGTCCACCGACTCCTTGTTGACCTTGAACTTCTCCAGGTTGGTCTCCGTCGCATACACCGCGAGCTTCTCCGGGTACAGGAAGTTACGTGCGTAGCCGGCCTTGACGCTCACCTCTTCGCCGCGGAAGCCGAGGTTCGCGACGTCCTGCTTCAACACCATGCTCACACGGTGGCTGTCACAATAAAAGATGCACACATACACAGTTAGCGTCTGTTTCATCAGTGTTGAAAGAGGCGATATAATATCGGTCGATGGCATCATGTCATAGACAGAGCTACGGAGGAGCAATGAATGGGCATGCTCGCATATCTTTGCGTTACCGCGAATGTTACACGAGGATAAGCGCGCCAGTCCATTCGGCATCAGCGTGTGCGCTAGTGTATCATATCGAGAGCAGGCACTCACCCGAAGGCACGGGACAGGAGCTGCGCGCCATCGCGCTTGGCGATCTGCGCGGCGAAGCACTTGCTGGAGGCGGCGGCGAGCATCTTCTCTATTTGGTGTCTTGCTGCGGCGAATAATGCGCCGCCACCGCCACTCGCTGCGAGCACCCTTGTTCAAAAAGTAAGGAGGTACTGACTGCCAACTTACCTCCTTACCTTACAGTCAATGGTCATCCTCCTACACAGACCAAGTACAGTATACGAATTCATTAAAATTTAGAATTTTTAAAGAGGAAGTGTATTCACATAGTAAAGTCAGGTAGAAAGTCTAAATTGTGCAGAATGAAAAAACCTCAAGAAAACCTAGAATTCAAACACCTTAAAAGATCGATAGAAAAACCTCAAAGTGAAGTCGAATTCGGATATATCCTCAAACACGTAAATTCTATTTGTTTTATTTTTGGCGTTTTAAGTTTATATTCGGATTGATTTTTTTTTGTTCATGAGGATGAGAATTCTCTTTATCATTTTTTGTAAAGTCTAAAACTCAACATCATTCCTTTACTATGTGCGTGTTTCTTGATCGACTAGATGACCACACCCACTTTTGTCTAATCTAATAGGATAAACGATCAATTATTTTAACATCCACTTTCTAAGTTGAGTGAACAGGATTTAGTAGATGGGTCGAGAATCGTGAAATCCGCTACTGACGATGCAAGCTATAACACTAAATCATAACCTTTTGTGTGCTGATCCAATTGACACCTCAATTGCTGCGGTAACGTTTTTGCAGCTTGAGATATTGGTGGTGAGGCACCTGTATCTCCAGGAATTTGCTCGCCCCATTTCGGAGGTGGTATGGCTTCCAATCACAAAAGGAACGGAAGAATTAAGGGTGTGGTTAGAGCAAGATTAGATATAAAGTTGTACTGTACCAGATTTTTGGTACAATCTGGCGCATTTTAGGCGATTGGTTTAACTGTCTGGTTGGTCCGTGCAGAGCCACTGTCGCGCCTTAGTTGCCTCCTTGTCGCTGTGTTATTTGCCAGAGTCCTCCCTGCCCGTACGATCATGGCCCCAGCCTCGAACACACGGTACTCCTGGAGAGTTGGACGTTGCCCAGAATGCTACGCGTGCAAACGCTGTGGTTGCGACCACGACGGGCTTCCTGTCAGCGTCAAATTACAGCGAAAGCGTGGTCAGCATGGCGGCAAGGTTGCAGCACAAAACGACCAAAGCAGACAACAAGCTCCTAAAATGAAGGCACCCTCTTCGAATCCCCACTTATGCCAAAGAAACTGCCCCCAATGGGCAAATACACCAGCAATTTGCCTTCCCAACACCAGTCATTTTGTTTTCAGCTCTCGAAACACCAAAAGATGTGCTGAAGCTTCTTGGTGAGCAAGACAAGGCTGTCTCCTGGTACAGCCACATCCCTTCGGCTGCAGCGCGCGCAGACAAGGCCACCTGAGCTGGTCCTGTCAACTCAGCCAAGAAATTGATGATGAAGACCGCTGCAGATGCAGTGCAGAAGATCTGTGCCGTTCTTTGTGGTGGTGCCGAGGATACCGGTTCAGCACTGTGGGACAGGGTCCGATCTGACGGTACCGACTTTTGGAGAGAGGATGGTCCTGCTCAACGACCCTTGTGCACACAGTTGCTGAATGCTACGTGAAGGCGCCAAAGTCATTGATCGAAAAGCGAGTTCTGCGCGCTTGCCTCACCCCCTCAAGCGAGAAGTCGACATCCTGGAGTTGTCGGCAGTGGTAACAGAGTTGACGATGGCGGCCAAAAGCTTCACAAGAGGGCGAACGGATCTGAAAGCGCTTCAATTTGGTACCACGCTCGCCCGTAAGCTGCGCACGCTAAAACGCTTTGACGCAACGTCGATTGATGCAGTTGTTTCTACGATTCTGAGAGCCGACAATGTGTCGTTCCTTTTGTGGGGGTCAAACGTATCCGCCTTGGTGGGTAGGTGCATGTCATCCCCGCGATCATACGCCGCATGACCAGAGCGGTGATGTTTGAACACTATCTTCACGAGGCGACGCTCCATCACCGAGGCAACGGCACTGTGTCGGAGTTCACCTTCTATCGTATTGCATCGGCAATAACCGCCGGCGATGCGAAAAAGCAAAAGGCCGTCGATTATGTCGTTGTATTTCTCGTCAATGATGCCGTTGACGCCCTGAAGCAAGTGCTGCAAGTCCTGGACGAGCAACAACGACTGAGCACCCATCCGAATATTGAGTACAATGCCGCATATTTAGCGTACGGCTTCGATGCAAGGCTCCATAATCCGTCGGCAGGAGCGTGCATTCTGCATCAGATCGAGTTCGGACTGTCCCGAAAGGCCAAAGATGAGACAAGTGGCGCGATGCGTCGAGACTGAAAAGAAGTCTTTGCGTTCTACCAGCGGCTAAAGAATCATCTTGTGGTCGCAGATGCAGCTCCGTCAACTCTTGGTGTTGTCGACGACTGCTGCGACAAAGCACACCTCTTTTTGGGACACCGACTGTGCGTGGTGAATCAACAGCAGGTGATCGCGAAGCTCGTCCAAGAAATAAGGGACTGGTACGCTCAACAGGGCTGACCCGATGAAGCTCTGCTCACTATCGACTTCAAAATGAAGCTAGAGCCGCTGTACTTCAGGGAGAAGACCGTGGACCACTATGGAAAACGGGGTATGAGCTGGCATGGTACCCTCGTGCAACATTTTACTGTGAACGGTGACCAAGAGGGCGGCGGCGCCATCGACCAGCGAGTGTATTATGACCACATCTCACAGGGTGACACCAAACAAGACCGCGAGGCCGTCATCTCGATGGTCGAAGCGATTCTGATGAGAATCAAGCGCGATCTACCACATGTGAAACGGCTCGTCATTCAATCTGACAACGCCAGCGCGTATCAAAATACGCTCTTGCCGCTCGTGTTTCCATACGTGTCGGTCGTGCACGGTATCGCGATCTCGCGCTTCATACACACCGAAATGCAGGATGAGAAAAGCGTGTTGGACGCCCACTTCTCTCAGTCGATGCAAGTTTTGCGCACCTGGGCCCGCGAGGGCAACAACTACATCACGCCTACACACGCCGTAGTTGGCCTCAAGAATCATGAGGGTTTACCCAACTGCGTTATGGAGCTCGTATACCATGATCGAACTGCACTAGAACTCCTCACCAAAGAAGTGGAGGGCATCGAGGAGGAGTTCCGTCGATTTGTGAAGCGCGCGAAGGACGTGTATATTGACACCAGCTCCATGCAGCTATCAAACGAGCTGAGGTGTCGAGCGTGTCCCGATTTCAAGCTCACAGTGTTTGAATATTCAGGCATTGGTTCGGGCTGTACGGTGCAAGTGAAGCCATCAGCGGGCACGTGTACTCTCGTCAGTCCGTCCGATATGGCTGATTCTGAAGCCGTGCTCACGAGCACAGGCAACCAGAACGAAGAAGCTCTTGGCGATGAGATGAATTTTGAACTTGAGGAGATCACGGACGTTAATGGCCACCTTGATACGCTGATCGATGGCGGCGACGAAGTGCAAGGAGATGCTGGCGTTGAAGAGGCTGCCGTAGATGACGCTGACACGATTGACCCAACTTTATTTGCGGTCCTGTGACTGGTGTAAAGATCGCAACCCAGGGACAGATTCGCCGGCGCACAAGGCGGTGGTGAAGAGCACTCGTGCCACCAAGTCCAGCGCAGGAAAGCTGGCATGCAAGAAGAGCGGTATAATACGCAATCCGTAGAGTAACAGAGATGCAGCAGATTGGTGAGCTCGTCCTCCGAGATCCAAGAAAAAGCTGTGTTCCAGTTCAACAGCAAGAGGAGCTAACGCTTGTACTTCTGAGTTTTCGTTCTGGGTGAGCTATTCGACCAAAGAAGGGGTCGATGTACGGCAAGCGGTACGCTGGTGAGTTCCGTACAGAAACCAAGGAGATGTTCTTGCGCGGCGAGAGGAAGAAAGCGCACAAGCTCGGCCCTGGGGCAATGGTGGAAATACTTAGATCGCGCTACCCAGGTCGGTTTGACCTGCCAACCGAAAACGAAATCCGACAGGAGATCGCGAAAATTCGTCAACGAAAAACGCATCCATCGTAGCGACTACCGACCGCGAAGTCATTCGAGAACAAACTACGCCGAATCCGGCAATGCGCCCACGTGATGCGGTGAATTCTTAAGCAATCTCTTTGATGATGATGAAAGTGAGGTATATTTAGGTACGTTACCGACCTACAATATCCAGGCATGAGCTATGCTGCAAGGCTCACTCTGCCGTGTGCATCCGTAGTGAAGTGAGGCGTGCGCTCGACGAGTCGAGACGCGTGACGATGAGCAAGGTCGTCGGTCAGCTTCAGAAATGTGGCTCGGCTAAGCAATCTCTTGGACAATGAGCCACACACAAAACCAAAAACGGCGTTGGAGCGGTTTCGTACAGTCTTCGGTGGCGATGACTTAACCGACCAGCAAGTCAAAAGCAAGTTCAGTATCGTGAAGACACAACGCCGCAAAGGTGCCATCGAGTGAGTCACACACTATAAAATAGAATGTTGTTTGCTGTGTATAATCATGGGGAGTATCGTTCATCATCTTTGCATGGTGAGTGATATGGTGCTGATGATGGTAACGCATACTGGAGATGCATGATTCATCCTGGACTCTGTCTTGAGCTTGGTTCCCGTGCTTCCGCCATGATTTTAGGGTCTAGCCACTCGCGAGACACTGTCGAGGGCAATGGTGAGCTGGATATTTCGACTCGCACTTGCTTGCAGAAAAATGTGCCATCGTCATTCTATACCATGTAGCAATCAGCACACTTTACGTACAGATCAACGGTGGCCCACTGTTGTTGTCTCTTCACGTATGGTGGATGCACAACGGCAACGACGCGAGCAGGCATGACGGTAGTGCAGTGGGCTTGTGCATTAGCGCCGTATTCGACTCATCGTTGAAGCACAGCAGCACCACAACGTCGCACCCTGCTCGAGGCTAATGAAGTCATAAGCGCGCGGTGTGTAGTACTGGCTGAATCTATACCAACAGCGGAGTTGCTGGACACATAGTCGCTTTTGCATGAGTCCTCTTCGTGGACCAAGATCGCCTTGTTGAGGCAGCAGATGTTCTCACTGTTGACGTCGTCCAGTTTCATGAGATTCTTGAGGAACCGCGCCACGTTGACGGTGACGAGTTCGCTTATGTGGCCCATCTCGCAGTGGTAGGCCGTGCCCAACATACCTGGTGCGGCGCCATGGCAAAACCTTGCCCAATAACAGCACCGCTTGCTTGAATATGTTCGAGTAAGCCAGGTTGTGGTCCACATATCTGCAATCAAACACACACACATCGAAGGATTATTAGTCATATTCCAATAAAACCCAAGCAAGAGCGACAGCCATACCCACGACGTTATCGAATAGGAGATGGGTGAGGTACAGCGCCTGCCAGTCGCTCTTGGTACTCTCGCCCAGAACAACGAGTGCTGATTGGAAACTGTGCTGGGCTCGGTAATCGTCGCTCAGCAGCGACTTGAGCAGCGGTGTGCGCACCTCGAAGACATCTGGATCTCACACAATTGGCAGCTTCGCCTTTGTTCGGTGCCACAAATCACAGTGTCAGCAGCGCCTCTGTCTTGATGAGAGACCGCAGCGGATGCATGTGCAGAGTTTCCTCCATTGCCGCTTCCAAGTAAACGAAATTTGGGCACGTGGTCCGTCGTGCGCTTCCGGTCGTCACTGCCAACAACTGGTGACGAAGCCGAACTGGATTTGTCGCGGGTACGATAATGCAGCTCCAGTTGCTTCGTTATCAGGAGGAAAATCCACAGCAGCATCAGCGCCGACGCTTTGCGAGCACCGAGCTGCCAGTTCTGTGGTGCCCTTCAGTGGCGAGGGCCACAGATTCAGTCTGCGCAACATGCAAGACGTGCTACGAGAAGTGGTCGTGAAGGTCAGTCCGAGACTCAAGAAGCTCGCGCATGGTCCTCGTGATTTGGGGGCTGTTATCCTCGGGCTGCATATTCAAAGCACGGACGATATAACTCTACATGACTGCGTGGTGCGCGTACACCCATGGCTGGCAATCAAGGCAACTTGCGCGGCGCTGGAGATAAATTGCCACAAAGGACACGGTCCTGACGGGATACTCGGCACCGTAGTCGAGCTTGAATCGTGCTGGGCGAACTTAGACGTGCAGGGGCACATGCTTCTGACCTTCCGTGACTGCCCCGAGCTGCACATGCTAGAGAGCATCCAGTCGCTCCCAGAATCACTGAGGCTCTACATCTTCAACAGCACGTTGGTAAGTTGGTTCGCAAGCACCGCGGTCTCGAGAAAGCACCACTCGAACCTCCGGTAGCTCTCCCTGGTTATCGTCAACATGACAGCTGCCAGCGACGACGCATCTAGTAGTGGCCTGCCGCTGGGGCTCATTGCGCGCGACTTCCCGCTGGCGCTGAGCACGGTGCTCATCGCGGGTACTTCCCTCGACAAGTTCCCGCCAGACTTGCACGGGATCTAACCACGCGACATGGATATATTGCTGATGGAAAATGAGTTCGTCGATCTTCCAGACGTGCTGCTGCGCTTGGAACTTGTGCGCTTGAACTCACAAATGAACAACATTGAACACCTGCCAGCTGCGCTCTTTGAACTGACGTCGTTGAAGGCGTTCAACATCGGCTGGAACCCGAACCAAGAGCTCCCCGAGCAAGTCGATCCGCCAGCCACCGCACTGCTCGAGCTCAACTTTGAGTCGACGAACGCCTCGAGATTGCCAAAGTGGGAAAAGACCGAGTCGTTCCTAAGTCGCGTGCGCCTCGGGCCACCCTCCACACCTCTCTGTCAAAGGCTTCAAGCAGCAGACGCAGATTCACTCGGTGATGCTAAGAGCACCGCTCCAGCGCACGGCGTGTGCGCGCCGCGAAAGTCGCAAAAGGATCTCATTTCTTGAAGATTGGTATAACGTCACTGTAAGACTTCAAGTTTCCTCTAGTCTACAGCGGTAGGTAGAATCCACTGAGGAAGTATCTAATATGCCAAACAGGGAGAGCTCTGACACTTCCGAAAGGTCGATTCTGTCGAGTGCTACGTATTGTCTTGTGGGTAAATCTAAAACTGAGAGCAAACCACCTCGTGACTGTGTGCATAGTCACCAACAATGTAGAAACTGTAGTAGTACTAACATATACAACCCTGCCCAGAGAGACTACCCAGTTAACCTCCTGGTTTCATCAGATGTCAATAGCCTACCACATAACTCTTGTGGCTGTGCCAGCAGTGCACAGTACACCCACGGATGTGCTGGTGCTTGCTTGGCGAGGGCGTGTACCTTCTTACCAGCGTCCACTATGAAACCTACTTCGATCTCCTTTGTGGGTGTGTTTAGAATTCGAGGAAGTTGAGTGGTCTCTTGACATGCGAGCTCCTCCTCACTGACCGGAATTCGACAACGAGGAACTTTGATACTTTTTTATATTCTTGTAGATGGTACCCTTTAACATTTTCTTTACTACTGCAGTACCAACTAAATGCAACAAAATTCAAACGCAGCGCAAGCAGCCCCCTCTAGCGACCTGACTTGCTATATGTATGCTTCGACGCCTACTGTGTACCTATCCTACGTGCGCTTCGGCGCGCAACCGCCCGTGATTCTCCAGCACTTGGTCGTGTCGTACATGCTCATGAGGTTGATCATCGTGGACCACGTGAGCGCAAACACGAGGTAGCCAACCGTGATGATCCCCATGAGCTTGCTCTTGCCGCCCGTGCGGCGCAGCTCGCGAGTCTCCTCTTTCTGCCGCGGCAGCAGCGGCAGGAAGCACAGACTCAGCAGCTTCATGGTGTAGCAGATCCAGATCGTGATCGTCACGTCGCGGCGCACCTCCTGGGTGTCGGCGATGATGTCCTGTAGCCAGACCTTGAACTGCGCGTTGATGATCTTGGATATGGAGCGGCCAAAGGGTGTCGACAGATTCGTGGTCGCGGTGAGCAGTCCATAGAGCGCGCCTTCGTAGCCTTCCTCCGCGAGCTCCACGACGCAGTAGGTCGCGACCATGAAGCGGATGCCGTCCGGAAGGTACTCGAGCACGGGCACGCCAAGCCAGAACCACTGGTTGCGTACAACGCCCCAGACCGTGAGCATCGTCATGAATGCGTCCACCGTGATGGCCGCGACCATGGTGATGACGATGATGTAACGCCAGTTCCAGTGCAGACCGAACTTACCCGTGAGCCCAAGCGTCGTGGCGTAGAAAACCTGGCCCACGATCGCCATGATGCTGTTGTTGAACGGCGTCACGTGCACCCAGTAGAGCTTGATGTTGCTCGACGACACGATATTGAAGCTGTTGAAGACGCCCGAGAAGAACTTGTACGCCACGATCTGGTACACGGCACGCTGCTGGATGAGCTCCCAGAACGCGCGAATGTAGATCAAGAACGGGATGCGCGTCGTCGGGGTCTCGTCCATGAACAGCCACGTGATCGGCGCGAGCGGCACGCAGACGCACGCCAGGATCAGCATCATGTGCGGGAAGCTGAGCGAGAAGTCGAACTCGCCGCCGTACTCCTCGCCGTTGAACGCGAACGCGACAATGATCGCGGCGATCGCGTTGAACGCCGTCTTGACCGCGTACACGGCGGTCTGAATGCGGCCGCGCGTGGCCAGCGGCTCGCGCTGCGCGAACTCGACCACCATTGCGTCGGCGGCCACCTCGGAGATCAGATACCCGAACGACGCGAGCATCATGGGCACCACGTATTTACCTGCCGCATCTGGCGCAGCCTCGTTGATCGTCGCCTTCTGCGCGCCCGTCCACTTGTCCGCGCTGATGTTGCGCAGGTCGGGGTCTGTGTAGTACGGCTCGGGCACATGCAGCCCCGCCATGAGGAAAAGCATGACGCAGCAGAAGACCCAGCCGAAGATCATGTACGGCCGACGACGATAGCCGAAGATCGGCAGGCAGTCCGAGATGACCCCGAAGAACATCTTGTACGACCACGGAATCTGCACCAGTACAGTAGCGGACACGACGATCGTGCCCTCGGCGTTCAGGTAGCCCTGGAGCACGGGGTAGATCACGCCGGGGAGGATGCCGCCGACGAGCCCGACGCCAGCGTACTGGGCAAGCAGACCGATGGAACTCTTGGAGAAGATCTTGATGGGTTCACCGGCGCGGATCGCGCCATTCTCCAGCTCCACCTCGACGCCGGGCGACTTGACCGCGAGGTATTTGTCCTGGAGAGCGCCTGGGGTCGGCACTTTGTTGCCTTCCGTCTTGTTCATGGCTCAATTTGTTGCGAAGCGAAGCAATTCAGGCTATTGTGTATATTGGGGAGTTGACGGACGCGACCACCAGAATGCGAGGGAGAGTGGCTGAGTGGGAGCTGGCGAGTTGCTGAATGAGACCGAGCCACGCACGTTCCTCCGATCTTTTGTTGGCAGGACAGGCACGTACAGAAGAGGCGTCGATGAGTTGATGTGTCGAGAGCCAACAGTTAACTTGGCGAGCGAGGTGGCCATCCACAGCGCAGAAGAAGCAATGCCAATGCCAATGCGCAGTTGGGCCTTCTGACCACCGCCACCGTTGCGCGCTGCCGTTGGGCGAGAGCCACGCGCGCTTTTGTCCCCATCCCGGCGCAACGCAATTGCCCTTTGCAGGTCATCCATCTATCAACACAACTGGGTGGTGGGTGATTGGCTACGAGATCACTAAATTAGACATTTATACTCTTTGAATTGATCATAAACATAAATTTAAGCGTTTATTTTCTCTAAAATGGTATGTGATCCATCATACTCTGTCTAATTTAATGGAAGGATAGTACATAAATGGGCCACGATACTTGTCCGACGGCGAACAGAGCAACCTGATTGAAGCAACCCCTCCTGCCTTGTCTTAGCCTTGTCTGTTTTCCGAGGGTGCGGTCGTTGACTCGGGACTCTCTCCGACGACGGCGATCCTAGAGAGATGCGGAAGGCACTGCATGTATTGTATTACGTAGTGAACACAGAGCGAGCATGCGGATGCGGTGACATGGGGAAAATCGTCTGTGGATCGATCGTGTGGAGCGAGGCGTAGTGGCTCTGGTGTCCTGACCCACCACCACCGCTAGGGGAAGTTTACATAACATTGGAGTTGGTTGTCTGTTGTGTGACATGATGAACTTACGTGTACGTGATGGTCTTGTACGTATTGTGAGGGAGGGAGACCGTGGAGGCAACTGTTGGTTCGTTCTAACCATGCAACATGGGGATTCTGAAGTTACACCTACTGTAAAACGGACGAACTTGAACCGAGTCGAGTCCACAACCCGTGGCAATGGTCAATCAACGAATTAAAGATTGCATTCGGTCAAAATTAAACAAGCGTTACAGGAGTAGCAGTAGATTAATCGAAACTCTCAGCCCCAATTGATTGGAGTGAAAAATGAATGGACCGCGACGAAAGCTGGTCGTTTTGCGTTTTGAACCAGAACGGAAAACTGATGGCGACGTTCGCCTTCGTGAGCAAAACCGGCAACAGCCTGGCTGTTTGATGTTGTTTTTCGTTTGTCCGATGGCGAAATATCGACGTCTTGTGCCCAGAAGGGGCGTGAACCACCACCAAGTTCGTCAAGCCCGTAGATTAGTTTTCTTCAGATCCTTTGTTGCCTCACCACATATATTAACACCCACGCGTCAGGGTGTTGAACTCAACAATAAACATACTGAGGTTCGCTTGCCTTCCTCCACTCTAAACCGGATCTCGGCTTGGGTCTCTGCAATCAAACTTGTTTGTATGACCTGAAACAAGCGTCGGAGGAACTCGGAAAATATTCGTGCAATGTCAAACCGAGGGCGACAAAACTGGTCACTCGCTTCCGTTATGAAGATAAACAGGATCTCTGGATATGGAGAATAGCGTAAAAATGTCAGCTTACCATAATTTCGCCAAAATTGATTATGGAAGGAAAACTGATGCATGTCATTCTGGCTCTTCTCTGGTTGTCCTCGCCGTCGGACAAACGAAACGCGACACATCGCTTGGTTCTTTCCAATCTCTTCCGCCCTCCCCTTTGAACTTTGGTACTATAGCTCCCAGAATCCTCCCCATACAGACACTCCGTACTTAGTATTTCCACTAATCCCCAGTCATTATGTAACGCGGTCAATCGTTTGTCCGACGAGGGCTCTGCTTGTGCATAGCGCTGGCGCATGGCGCTGCCTCCCTCATTTTTGGTGAATGATCCCACCACAGAGAACTGCAGCATCTGTTGTTGGTCTCTGAAACGGCTCTGTATCCTCTGTGCGTGCTCGAGCGAGCGCGTGCCCCCGGCTGATCGACCGTTTGGAGGAGACAGACAGACAGGCTGGCTGGATGGCATGACTGACGGGCTCCCCTCTCCTCATTCGGGGATTTATGCTGCGGCTTCCGACGAGTGAACCTTTGGCACTCGAAGCGGCACATTCGGATCTTTCCAGCGAAGCAACACAGGCGGAGCGATGCGCGCTCAGCTGGAGGATGACGAGTGCCAGGCGCTACTGAGCCCTCTGAACACTACGAGCAAAGCGCGATACACCGATCCCGAGAAGCCAACCACAGAGCTCGAGAATGGCGCGCTGCGTGGCGGCAAGCCGCCGGATCTGCTCTCGCGGGAAGCCATCGGACTGCTCTCTCAGTTTGCCGCCGTGGGGCTCATCAGCGGCGTCCTCCCCGGTGTGATCTACCCCGTGCTCCAGGGCTACCTGAACGCCGAAGGCACAACCATCGTGTCCGCGACGCTGCTCGTGCAGCTACCCTGGTCATTCAAAGTGTTCTTCGGGATCATCTCGGACTGCTTCCCGATCTTCGGCTACCGTCGTCGGCCGTACATGATCTTCGGCTGGGTCTTCTGCTGCGTCATGCTCTTCTACATGGCGGGGCTCTACGTCCCACCGCCGTACTTTGGTGATCCATCGATGCACTTCAGCGACCCGCAAGAATGGACCGACGCCCAGCGTGAAACCATCAACAAGAGCGCTCCGAATGCCGCCGGGCAGTATGCCGTGCCGATGATGCTCGCTGCGTTCGGGTACTTGGTCGCTGAGGTGTCGGCGGACGCGATGGTCGTGGAACACGCACAGCGTGAGCCGCTGGCGACTCGGGGCCAGATCCAAGCGGCGATCCACACGGTGCGCATGACGTTCAGCGCGCTCGGCAGCCTCGTGGTCGCGGTCGCGTTCAACGGCGAAGAGTACGGCGGCGAGTTCGCCTTCTCGCTGACGTTCCCTGAGATGATGCTGGCGCTCGGCTGTTTCTGCCTGCCGCTCGTCCCGATCACGTGGCTGTTCATCCATGAAGCACGAGTGCCGGAGAAGCGCTTCAGCGTGTACATGCGTCGATTCTGGGAGCTCATCCAGCAGCGCACCGTGTACCAGCTCGCCGCGTACAAGTTCCTCTCGGGCGTGTTCAACAACTTCAACATTGTGTCGTCAAGCAACATCAAGTTCCACTGGGTGCACGCTACGCCCTTCAACTCAAGCGTCATGGCGATCTTCGGGACGCTCGTGTACGCTGCGACCCTGGGACTCACAGGCAAGTTCGGCTTGAGCTGGAACTGGCGCGTCAGCATCGCCATCACGGTCATCCTCGGCGTGATCATCGACGGGTTCATGACCATGCTTACAACCTGGGACGTTGTGCGCAACCAGTGGTTCTGGCTCGGTGTGCCGATCGTCGGCTACATCCCCGAGGGCGTGCGCTTCATCGTGGCCAACTACGTCGTCGTGGAGCTCATCGAGGTGGGCTACGAAGGCGCGCTGTACGGGCTGCTCACGACCACGTCCAACCTCGCGAGCCCCTTTGGACGCACGACCGCCAAGATCATCAACGCGCGCTTCCAGGTCTGGCTAGACGACATCATGCGGGACACGTACGAGGTGCGCCGCGACGTGACGATCACGATCTGTATCTGCTACGGCATGAAGCTTGTGTCGTTGCTCTTCCTCCCGCTGCTGCCGAGCCAAAAAGCGGAGACGCAAGAGCTCAAGCGCAACGGCGGCAAGAGCAAGCTCATGGGGGTAATCACCGTCGCGTATCTCGCGGTCGCGCTCGTCTGGTCGACGGCCGTGAACCTGCTGAGCATGTTCGAGACGACCAAGTGCTGGGAGATCACAGGAGGCTGCGCGCCGACTCGGTCTGAAGGCAATAGCTAGCTAATAGATGACACGATAATGTTAAACCACACACCATGTTCACTTTATCAACAAGCCTTTCATCATCTTGCATCACCCCATGTTCACTTCAGCTATTCGTGAAATAAGGTCCTGGACATAGCGTGCACACACGAATTGGTTGGTTGAGCTGACACACTAGGACCTGAACGGGGAGCAGAATTTGGCTCAAGAGCC
This sequence comes from Pythium sp. MPC-2022a, assembly GCA_038050625.1. Lineage (NCBI taxonomy): Eukaryota > Oomycota > Peronosporomycetes > Pythiales > Pythiaceae > Pythium > Pythium sp. MPC-2022a. The sequence goes on from JALBZB010000167.1 coordinate 26,306, forward strand.
AACGTCACCTACTACTTGCTGTGGTCGAAACTGGAAGCAAAAGTGCCTAGTTATGTGAGTCGTAGCGCCTCCATCTCATCAAGTTCCTTTGGAATCGCCTTTGTGATCACTTCGATTCCGGTTTCAGTAATCTACCACACACACACACACAGCAATGGAGAGAGCAGGCGTTAGTTAGCAATAACATAGTGAAAGAAGTGTCGCAGCACCAAAGCAGCACTTACAATGACGTCGTCCTCAATCCGGATGCCGATGCCGCGGAACTCGTGCGGGAGCTGCTGGTCGTTCTGCGGGAGGTACACGCCCGGCTCAACCGTGATCACCATGCCCGGCTGCAGCGCCGCGCCGCGCGTGATGTGCGGCGTGTCGTGCACGTCCATGCCCAGGTAATGGCCAATGTGGGTCGGATTGTACTTCTGGAACTCGCTCAGCACGGACCGGTTGAACCCCTTAGAAGCGCCACCGGACTTCAAAATGCCGAACTGCTGCATGCCGTCGACCATGATTTTGACCGAGAAGTCGTGCAGCTGGTCGAGACTGATCGGCTGCTTGGTCGCGATCTGGTGGTTCAGGTGCGCGAGGCACTGCTTCTGCACGTCAAGCGTGAATTCGTACAGGTCGCGCTGCGCCTGGGACAGCTTCCCACCGACGGGCCACGTGCGCGTGATGTCGCTCACGTACCCACCGGCGACTTCGCAGCCCGAGTCCACGAGCACGAGCTCGTTCTCACTGAGCAGGCTACGCTTGGACAGGTAGTGGATGATCGCAGCGTTCGTACCCGAGCCCACGACGTTCGGGAACGAGTTCCAGAGCGCGCCGTTACGCTTGCACGAGGACTCAAAGTACGACGCCAGCGCAAGCTCCGTCATGCCCGCGCGCGTGTTCTTCATCATGTCGATGAAGCCACCGGCGCCGATATCCGCAGCGTAGCGCATGCGCTCGAGCTCGTACTCGGACTTGATCAGACGCAGCTGCTCGACAAAGAAGCTGCCGGCAAAGAACTTCTCGTGGAAGGGTTTTGTGGCTTCCAGGAACGCCGCGGGGTACTTGCCGCCTTCGGGGGACATGACGAAGATCTGCTCCAGACCTGACAGGATCTTGTGCAGCGCTGGCTGCAGGTCCGTGAGCTGGTACGCGTCGTCGGCTTGGAAACGCTGGATCGTGCCATCGAGTCCGAGTCGTGCGCCGTCCCATTGCTCACTGCATTACAAGGTATAACGAGAGCAATCGCCATGATGAGCACATCTCAACGGATCCATCTACACGAAACTATGGTATGTTTGAAAAACACACCTGTGCGCGTCTCGTGGTCGCGTGAAGAGGATGAAGGAGCACTTGTCCTTGGTCTTGAGCAGCACGGCGTGTGCGTCCGGCTCCTCCGAGCCCGTCAGGTAAAGGAAGTTGGAGCTCTGGCGGAATTCGTACGGGATGTCGTGCGTCATGTACTTGGTCTCCGCCGCATTCACCTATTGTAATCACAACCGCAACAGCACGCCGTTAGCATCCATAATGGTGAATGGTGGGTGTTACACCGGAATATCCCGGTTCTGTGGAAGTCCAAAGAGCTCTTTTTTACTCACAATGAGCGCCGAGTTGGGCGGCAGCACTTCAAAGAGTTTCTCGCGGCGACGCTGGAACTCCGACGCAGGGAGCCCTATTAAACAGTCACCATACACATAATCAACACAAGTGGCAGTGAATACACATACCGCATCCATCCATCATTAGCGAAAGGAGCATGTCGATGACTACGGACCCGGGAGCAAGCATCCAGGCTGCACTTCGAACGGGTTGAGCGGTGCAGCCACAGTGGACAGTGGTTTCTCGTCCACAAGCCCCAACGCAAACGCGGACTTGGAGTTCGCACGGGTGGCACCAGCACTAGCAGAAGAGATGGACGCAGTGGCTCTCAGAGCACTGCGGCGCAGAGTGTGGCGCCAGAACGCCACCATTTTGGCTTTCACTATTTGGAGCTCTTTGATTTGCTGTCACACAAAAAGCCCTCAGAAAAAACTATCTTTTATAAAACAAATCGTTTTGTTTGTGTGAATTATGTCTGAATCAAATGACACGGTTCAGTGACCATTGAACCGGTCTGGTACACGGGACCGCGAACCGACCGAATTTGGTTGGCAGGCGCTATCATAACAGCGCTGCCTGCTTGTGGAGCTCTCCATCAACAGACATTCGGACGAGAAGCTTCAGCGCCAAGCGAAGCGACGAGGACGAAAGGAAGTGAGCGCCACTGAGTGACCTGCCTACCTGTTTATCTGCCTGCCTGCGTCTATCGAGCTCAATCGATACACACGCGCACGCATACTCAGTAGCCAGCAGCTACAGATACAGACAGACAGACAAACAGACAGAGGTGATAGTGTGAGCAGCGTCGCGATTCGCAAAACCTCCGTCAGTCAAGATGCCGCAGCATGAACACATGGAGCTGCACAAGAAGCGCCACGGCGTGCGTATGGACGCCGTCGAGAAGAAGCGCAAGAAAGAAGCGCGTGAGGTGCATCGCCGCTCGCAGTTCGCGCAAAAGGTGCACGGTCTGAGAGCCAAGCTGTACAACCAGAAGCGTTTCAAGGAGAAGGCCGCGATGAAGAAGACGCTTGCGCTGCACAACGAGCGCACGAACAAGCACGCGAACGACGACAACATCCCTGACGGCGCGGTGCCGTCGTACCTGTTGGACCGTGAGGGTGTCTCGCGCGCCAAGGTGCTGAGTAACACGGTGAAGCAGAAACGAAAGGAGAAAGCGGGCAAGTGGGACGTGCCGATCCCCAAGGTCAAGCCGATCGCAGATGACGAGATGTTCAAGGTGCTGCGATCCGGCAAGCGCCGCAACAAGGCGTGGAAGCGCATGATCACCAAAGCCACGTTCGTAGGCGAGAACTTCACGCGCAAGCCTCCAAAGTACGAGCGCTTCATCCGTCCGAGCGCGATGCGCTTCAAGAAGGCGCACGTGACCCACCCGGAGCTCAAGACGACGTTCCAGTTGGACATCCTGGGCGTGAAGAAGAACCCGCAGAGTCCGTTGTACACACAGCTGGGCGTGATCACCAAGGGTACGGTCATCGAGGTGAACGTGAGCGAGCTCGGTCTCGTGACCACGTCCGGCAAGGTCGTGTGGGGCAAGTACGCGCAGGTCACGAACGTGCCAGAGAATGACGGCTGCATCAACGCGGTGCTTCTTGTTTAAACTGTGTCATCTAGATTTATATCTCTTTTCTTTTTCTTTACCACGCCCAACAATTTTTTTAATCTACCACCTCGTTGTTAAAGAGCCATGCATCTAGTCCAATCTAACCATGCTGTGGTTTGCGTGTGCGCTGTGCATGAGGATTGATTGATCTGGTTGTCCATTGTACCTGCTGTTGTACAAGTGCTCGCGTAACAGTCGCGCATCTGAAGCAGTTCGTGGATTTACCAGTCGCATGTAGACAGCCATACGCAGCAAAGATGCATGTGAGTCAAGAAGAATGCACTAGATCTCGTCGCCGATTACGATTCACCAGCGTTCATCATGACGCTCGCTCCCAGAGCAGAGACACGCGAGCACATTACAACAAGCGCGCATCAAAAGTGGTGAGCGTTCCAAATGCAGTGAATCCTTGTGCCTGAAAGGCTGGCAAACCCAAGGACGGGTGTGAAGCAACAGAAGAGCAAACACTACATGCAGTATATCCAAATCAGCAACCAGAAGGCAACAAACACCTCGCGTGTATCGTATCGTGCATATAAAAATGGGGAGTTGGTCCTTGTGTATTTTCTTTTCTTCGTTACTTCCACGCTAATCAATTATCTCGTCTTCTGCCTCCTCGCTTAGTTGTCGTATCTCTCGATCAAACCAACGTACGCGAGACCGCTGTCAGCGCACGCCGCCAGGATGGCGTACTTTCCGCCCTCCTTCTGCAGCTTGTTGGATGCAGTGTTCACTAGTCGGCAGCCGGTGGCGCCGAATGGGTGGCCAATCGCGAGGGATCCGCCCCAGGTGTTCAGCTTGCTCTCTGGCACGCGGCCGACAGCCTGGTCAACGCCGAACAGCTCCTTGCAGTGCTTTGGGTCAGCCAACGCGTTCAAGTTCGCAAGAACCTGACCGGCGAACGCTTCGTGGATCTCAAAGTAGTCAATGTCGTCCAGCTTCAAGTTGTTCTTCACCAAGATCTTCTGGATGCCGTAGGCAGGTCCCAGCAGTAGCTCCTCAAATGGGTCAACAGCAACGAACTCCCAGTCCTTCAAGATCGACTTCGGCTTGTATCCGAGCTCGAGAGCCTTGTCTTCGCCCATGATCAACGTGGCAGCGGCGCCATCGGTCAAGAACGACGAATTCGCGGCAGTGTGGGTGCCGTGTGGCTTGATGAACGCTGGCTTCAACGTAGAGATCTTCTCGATCGTCGAGTTCGGGTTGATTCCGTTCTCCTCAGTGATTCCCTTGTACGGAACGATCTCGCCCTTGTACTTGCCTTCTTGCTGAGCCTTGTACGCCTTCTGGTGAGCAGCCACCGAGTACACATCCATCTCCTGGCGAGTGACACCGAAGCGGGTGGCAAGACGGTCGCTGGACGATCCCATGATCTCACGGGTGTGGAAGTTCTGGATCGCTGGGGCTTCCGGAGCAAAGTCCTTGAGCTTGATGCCCTTCAAGAGCTTCAAGATGCCTGGGACACCGCCCTTCATGGCCTTGTTCGCATTGATCAAACGCTCGCGCAGTGGCTTCGAGAATCGGATAGGCACGTCCGAGAAAGTCTCGACACCGCCCGTGAGTACGATGTCCGCCTTTCCGGCGATGATCTTTTCCGCGCCAGTCGAGATCGCCTGGCTAGACGAGATGCACGCCTGGGTCACCGTGTGCGCTGGCACGCTCTTTGGCACACCGGCGCCGAGCGCAGCTTCGCGCGCAATGTTGGACGTACGCACTTCCTGGATGACCGTGCCGGCCATGACGTAGTCGATCTTGGCAGGGTCGAGCGCAGCCTTGCTGATGACGCCCTTGAAGGCATCGCGGAGCATGTCGTAGGCGATCACGTCCTTGTAGAGCGTGCCGGACTTGGCGAACGGGAGGCGGATGCCCTCCACGACGACGACGCGGCGCGGGGTGGCGGCGGCGGCGGCGGCGCTGAAGGAGCGCGCGTGGCTGAGGAGGATCGTGCGGCGGCTTGCAAACATCGTGCTCTTTTCAGTTGTGCCTGTGTGCCTGTTGGCTTGCTCGCTCGCTTTCTCGCTCGCGTTCTCGTCTTGAAGAGCTAAACTGAAGTGAGATCCAAAAACCTGCCGTGAAAAACCTCGATTTCGAGAAAAAAACTCACGCTTTCGAGACCAAATAGGCAGCGAGGTTTTATCTTCCTGACCCCTTAAGATCGCAAGAGAGATTTGCTTGCTTGTTGATTCAATTGTCGACCCATTCCGAGCAAGAAACGAATACCGAAGAGAAGCGATCTGCTGACTGGAGTACATTTGCGATTGTCCCCGCTGTGTTGTGTTGCATGGTGTGATTTACTGCTGTGCATCGATGGAATCTGCGCTTTTCGTCACACAACCTCTTCCTTCGATTTGGGATCTTGTTTCACCTTCTGAAGGTTGAAGTCCAAAATGAAAAACCTCAAAACCAACGTCAGAATGAACGCCAGAAACCGACGTGAAACCCGTCAAGTCGCCACGTCCGCATCATTTTTGAGGCACTGGCCAATCAAGCCAAAGAAATGACACCGCCGCATTGTCGTCATCAAACTGGAAATCACCGACAGCTTGTATCATGGCTGCACCACCATTGTGGTCGTCGACTTCAACGCTCCAGGCCGTTAATGGAGATGAACAATCGCAGCCTTCCTGCATCGGCGGGTGGTCGAAGCCCTTGATCGCATCGAAGAAGTCGTGTACGGTCAAGGGTTGCAACGAGCAAACAGGTGTCCCAAACGCCTGGATCCCCATTCTCAACAAACGCTGGTATCCTTCGCGAACAGGTATCATCGCTGCACGACGACACAATTCCTGAAGCTGAGAGCCGCTCCAGTTCGGTATTGCTGCTGCAATGTCTCGAATATCTTGCGTCGTGACCAAGTGGGGACGATCTTGACAAACTGATACTCAATGATCTGAGCCCTGCCGAGGACATCGGGGTTCCTATGTGTGTTGCAGCAGTTACAATCAGCGTCTGCGCAAGCTAAGGAGATATCTACATAGTTTGAACAGCTACTTATTACCCGACGAATATCTTCTGCTCGAAGTGGCGAAGGAGCACTACGACGAAGTCCTAGAGCCGAGCTACAATCCCAATGACGAATGCAAAGATCTGACGCGAATTGAAGGCTTCAAGCTGCCGTAGCAGTTCGCCTTTGATGCGTTTAGCAGTTGCTGTTTGATCTTGCGTCAAAGTCAAGCAATCTAGATCTATAGCCGCTCGGTTTGTGTTATATGGACAGACAGTGATGTCGATCGAAGCAATTAGCGGCGCATACCAGAAATGACGATCACGCTTGGGATAGTTTCCTGAAGCCACATTTCGCGATAAATCAGCTCTCAGGAGATGCCCCAACTCGCATGACCCACACACCCTACCTTTGTCAGGTTGAATATCTGCAAACTTTCACACATCGCCGTTATGATCACCGCCTCAACATCTTCGATTTTTTGGAGTTCCTCGCAATGCAGCAGCACTCGACCTGGCATAACCTGCCGCTCCTGCGTCATTGTCTGGCGACGCTAACACTTGACAAAATTATGAAAAACTGCTCAGTGTGACAACAAACCTCGGCAACGATGTATCCTTCATAATATTTCGCCCAGCAGGTGATGTCGCTCTTTCCTTGGCACTGCTCCTGACCCTACCGCTTGTACTCTTCATTTACAAGCGCATCGCTCATCGCTTTTGTCGCCATGTCGAGTGTGTTTTCATACCGCATTGGCACACAAGAGAGTGAAAGGTCAGACCCCATGCTTGCATTCAGAATCGACGCTAGCGCCGAATGAACTTGCTTACCTCTGCATTTCACTCTCCTTGGTAGGAGGCGTCTTTGGTTGCGCCACCATCGTCGTCTCCCTTCTGCTGCTGTTGCTGCGTTGGTCGCGTATCTTGCTCTCTGTCGCAACGAAGGAAAGACAAACGATGCGATAACAAAATGTACATACACCTTCACTGTTCATTAACACTCTTCAGACTTCTTCACACTCGTTCAGTAAAGCTACCACCCCTTTTGTGGCTGACCCTTGTTTACAAAATCGCTCAGTATCTCAAACATATTATCTCGAAGTCCACTCGTCCAGCACCTGATGATGGAGCGCATTGAACGCGCGATAGTCCTCTCTGTATCACACAACACACAAAGATATGTTTACATTTTGTTAGCCAGTCAGCCAACAATTAAACAGTAGACGAGTATGACCAACCTCAGTTGAGCGAAGCGTGCGTCTCGCGAGCGCGGCGAAAGCAGCGCTCCAGCCACTGGGGTCTCTTCAACAGCGTTCTGCTACGGATATCAATGAGAAGATCCACATGAGTCCACGATATCGCTCACGCGCGTAAGCCAAAAGCGAATTCCAATTATACCTCTGTTGCGGTTGATGCCTTTGGCTGACCTTGACCTTGGTCTCTTGCTCTCTTTCGTCGCTTTGGCGAACTTAGATCAGGTTTTATTCGCTCAGGCTGCAGGTTCCGCGATCCGTTGACCTCTTCACCCTCTGAGCGCACGGACGAGTGCGACGACACGGACTCGGCATCCAGCTCGTTCGCCTTTGACTTGATCACCAAGCAACGGAGGTAGTTGTCCCAGTTGGGGATCGGCGTGAGCAGCAGCAAGAAGCCGTTCGCGAGCGTCGCGACACCCGCCTACACACACGAATGGCTTATTAGAAACCCCGTCATCATCACCTAATATCGATAGCCACGCCATTGCTACTGCGCTACGATCGTACCCGCTGTCGCTGCTTCAAGTACGCGGTAAACTCTTGGAACGCGACCGTGTGCTCCACTGACGCAGGGCTGAGGACGCACTGAGGCGGCTGAAGTATGCAGCATCCACAGACACATATCATCACCAATGACCCACGAAGACGCTAAAGAAGACGCCACACGAAACCAACTAATCATATAAACTGCACGTACATGCTGCCGACACAGCGCGATCATCCGGTCGACGTCTTTGAGGTCCAGACGCTTGACGATGTTCACATATTCAATCCTGTTGACAGTAAGCAACCACAATCCACCAAACGTTATTGCTCGACTCAACTCTAAGTAGAGTAGACGCAATGCTATGAACTCACTGAAGCGCCTCCAGGTCTTCGGCGCGTATGAAGAGCCCCTCGATCTCTTCGCTCTGCGCGCGGGCCGCGGCGTCGCTGCAGCACTCGAACGCGAACGTCGAGCCTTTCTGGACGCGGAAGTGCACCATCAGCTGACGGCGCCGCTAGGAATCAAAATGAAGCAAAACCGAGTAGCTCTTTTTTCTTGTTTGCAATTTGATAATCAGTCTAAATGATTTTATTGGCTGAAATAGTGTATCTAACTATTTTCAGCCAATCATTTGCGTTCCCTCCAAGAAAGGGTGATTCCAAAAACGAGCCCGCGCTTTTTATTTTATTTTGGAAGTGGCAATGCATCAGCTGGAGCATTTGTCAACGTTCGCATCACATTCCTCAATCACGAGCAACAACACTAACACAAGTAACAGGAGAAAGAGCATGACGGACGCACAAGACGATGGCAGCAATAGCGGCGGCAACCGCATCCAGCGCCTGAGCACGGAGGTCGTGAACCGCATCGCGGCGGGCGAAGTCGTGCATCGGCCGGTGAACGCGCTCAAGGAGCTGCTCGAGAACAGCCTCGACGCCGGCGCGACGCAGATCACGGTCACGGTCAGCCAGGGCGGTCTCAAGCTGCTGCAGATCCAGGACAATGGCAAGGGCATCCAGCGCGAAGACCTGGACATTGTCTGCGAGCGCTTCACGACCAGCAAGCTCACAAAATTCGAGGACCTGCGCGCCATCAGCTCGTTCGGGTTTCGCGGTGAAGCGCTCGCGAGCATCTCGCACGTCGCGCACGTCACGATCACGTCCAAGACAGAGAGCCAACCATGCGCCTATAAGTGAGTTGTGGCGGGGATGCACGAAGTTGACCTTAATAGTGGGAGAGTGCTAACGAATGTGTTTGTTGTGCTTCACTCAGGGCGTTCTACCGCGATGGCAAGCTGGTGGCAAAGCGACCTGGTGCATCGAGTGATCCAACGCCGTGCGCAGGAAAGATTGGGACGCAGATTCTGGTATCGACGAGAGTAATTTTGATGCGTTATTGGTGTGTGTAGGACCACTCCTGATTCTGAGTGCTTGATGTGCACAGGTGGAAGATTTGTTTTACAACCTCAGCACGCGCAAGCAGGCGCTCAAGAACACGTCCGAGCAGTACCAGCGTATCCTTGAGGTCGTGCAAAAGTACGCGATCCAGTACGGTTCCAAGCACGTGGGCTTTGTCTGCAAGAAGGTACGAATATAAGCTGTCAAAGCACTTTGTGAGAAGTTGTGAGTAGTGGTGGCTGACGTTTGGGGGTGATATGGATCTGATTTGTTCACGCAGCATCGAGAACCGTCATGCGACGTCAATACGATGCAGCTGACCACTCAACTGGACGTGCTGAGCAGCATCTATGGCTCCAAACTTGCAGCGGAGCTGCTCGAGTTCAAACACGAGAAACAGGATTCGAGTTCCTCAGCGCTGGGTATTCAGTACAAAGTGCAGGGCTACGTCTCCAACGCCAATTACAAGTGAGTACATCCGTGTCACTATGAGTGGGGTGTGCTATGGCTCGAGACTGGTACTATAGCTAACGCCTCTATGTGCGGAATGATTCTGTGTTTTCAATCAGCCTGAAGAAGAGCCATTTCATCTTATTTATCAACCACCGCCTCGTGGACTGCCCGTCGCTCAAGAAGGCATGTGAGTACGTGTACTCACTCTATCTCCCAAAGCACACGCACCCGTTTGTGTACCTCAGTCTCGAACTCCCCCCGCAAGACATCGACGTGAACGTGCATCCGACCAAGCGAGAGGTATGCATCAGTTGGATCATGGAGCACGAGGTATCCATGGATTAACTGAGAGACAACTACCGTGTGTCTGTAGGTTCATTTCCTCCATGAAGAAGAGATCGTGGACGCGCTGAGCCAGGCGATCGAGAAGCAGCTGAAGGGCAGCAACGAGAGTCGTACCTTTTCCGTGCAGCCGATTACTTCCATGATGGGCATTTCGACCATTTCTAGTCACTCATTACACAACAAATCGCTTGCGAGTCAGAGCAGGTTGGTGAGGGACTTGGAAGATGGCGACGCTGACGAAGAGAGCAAGCAGACCGAAGAAGATGATGACGAGGATCTCAATGAGGACGACATGAAAGCAAGTCAAGTGGTGGCGTCGCAGGTGATTGAAGTCACACTGAGCCAGAAGTCGGTGCCGGCGTCCAAGAAGTACAATCCACTGCATGTAAGAACCTGTTGATGTGCTGCTGTTCGAGATGGTACCATGCATGTAGTGTGAAGCACTTGGATACGGGGTCTGACCTTGTTGCTTCTATGTGTGTTGCTGTTGATTGAACCCAGGCACCACAACGACTGGTGCGAACAGATCATCGCTCGAACACCATCGACAAGTACTACTTTCTTGAGTCGCAACGATCACAGTCGGATTTATCACAGTCACCTCCACAAGACATGCAAAAACGCCAGAGCTCCCAAAAAGAACCAGAAGACGACATTCTGTCTCTCTCGGAAGACGAAGACTCGGAAAAGTCTTCAGCAGCTTCACGGAATGGCTTAAAGAAGAGGAAGCTCAATTCTTCGCTGGACGGCACCTCCAGTTCGTCTCAAGGTATGTTACTTGGCACCTGTTGATATTTGATAATGGAAGAATAAATCATTGACGTAGTCACTTGCGTGTTGCTTCTGTTTTTCTGGCAGAGCCCAAGCCAGAGGAGGAACGAAACGACGACCGACGAAACTCTGTCGAGGCCACACAGAGTCCCCAGCTGCTCTCCAGCGTCCAGAACCTTCTCTACCAGGTCGAACACAAGAAAAGCAAATCTCTCGACAGGGTAAGATGGTTATGAAATTGCTGCAATTCTGTTATCACTACGCGTGAACCTAAGCTTTTGTGATTATTTATGTTTGCTATCTACAGCTGTTCCGCGAGCACACTTTTGTGGGCGTCGTGAACAAACAATACTCGCTCATCCAGTTTCGCACAAAGCTGTACGTCGTGAAGCATCAGGAAGTCGCGTATCACCTCTTCTACGAGCGCGTACTGCGCAAATTTGGGGCTCTGAGACCGATCAAGTTGGAGACGCCGCTCTCGATCTACGAGCTGGTGGTCGAGGCGCTGGCGAATCCTCGCAACGGCTATGACGAAGAGGACGGACCGAGAGAGCAACTCGCCGAGGAAATCAAGACGCTGCTGGCGTCCAACGGCTCCATGCTTGCCGAATACTTTTCACTCGACATTGACGCAGAGGTACAGTGAGATCTGAGCCTTGTTCTGCTGGAAATTGGTGCAAAATTCTGATTTTGCTTTGTTTCTTCATTGTTCGTAGGGAATGCTCCGTTCGCTGCCGAGACTGCTGCCAGACCACGAGCCGTCGATCCACTCGCTGCCGGAGTTCGTCTTTCAGCTGGCGACGGAGGTGAACTGGGAGGAAGAGGAGGCGTGTTTCGAGAGCGTTGCGCAGGTGCTGGCGCACTGGTACGCAGAGCTGCGGTACCCGTCGCAGGCGGCAGCGGCGGAGAACAAGACGGCGCTGGTGCTGGAGCACGTGCTCTTTCCAGCGACGAAGCGCACCGAGTTCTCGCCACCGCATGAACTGAACGACGCGTCGATCATTACGCCCGTGGCATGTCTGACCAAGCTCTACAAGATCTTTGAGCGCTGCTAACGAAAGATGTTGACAAACAGATTTTCCTTGAAGCGAGGATACAAACTGATGTGTGTAACGAGAAGATGGCAGATTGCGGTTGATTTTGCAAAGGAGATTAAGGAAATAATGAGTTCCCTCAATATCACGTATTTGCTTCATACCGGAGCCACCATTTATGGGTCGGCAAGAGTACATTTGGTATAGGGAAGTGACAATTGCGGAGCCATCGTCTCTCGACTGGCGCACAGCCATCCATCCATCCACTCACTCACTCATGCACTCAGCATACACTGCATTCTTCAACTCGTCCATTTTCCAGTCGTGTGAAACGACATTTTCGACTCTGTCGCTAAGTGCGCCCACAATCAATGCGCACTTAAGGGTCAGACATATTTCCTTCCCATCCATCTCGACAGAGAAAAAGGGGGGCCAGTTGTAATTGCGAGCCAAAGGAAGGAAAGACAAGGTAGAGGAGGCGTCTTCATCCGTCCGTCTATCTGTTGATCTATCTATCTGTCGACTCGCTCACCCGCCCGCCTCTCGAGAGAGAGAGACACGAACTCACACGCTCGCCGTCTGTGTCCATTACTCCCATTCTCCTCATCTCTCTGTGTGGACAGACTGAAGCGACGACACTTCAGATCCCCAGGTGCGTGTGTTGTAGCGACGTGGCGTGCATGTGTGAGCTGTGGAAGGAATGATGAATTACTTCGCTGTTTTTTTCTTCTTTTTGCTTAACAGTATGAGCGTACTTGTGTGTGCATGTGTGTATACTGACCCCTGTGTGTGTGTGTGCTCCCTGCTGCTTCATTCGCAGACGCTCTTTGATCAGCGTCAGTAGCAACAGCAATCATGAACGGGAACAAGCACCCTGGCGCACGTGGCGCCGCGCACGTGCACTTTGACAAGTCGGTGATTCGATCTGGGGACTCGGACAGCGGCGGCAGTGGACGCGCGTCCGGAAGCGCCCCCGGACCAGCGAATGCGGCGGTGGCGGCAGCGGCCGTGGGCCAGAAGCGCAACAGCGTGATCCGCAAGATCATGGCGCAGACCATCGGCGAGAACTTTGAGCACTCGTCCGTGCCGCAGATGCAGTCGTTTGTGAGCTCGGTCGAAACGTACTGCGCGACGACTGAGAGCCTCGCGAGTCTCGGCAAATCGCTCTACACGTCGGCGTCCATGGTGTTTGTCGTCGACGAGCTCATGCGCATCATTCTGTGGAACGACTACGCAATCAAGCTCTCGGGCTTTGCGCGCGAAGAGATGGCGGGCCGCAACCTGCTCGCGGACGTACCGTTCCTCGTGCCGCCGCAAACCGTGAACATCCTCTCGGACGCGCTCTCGCGGTGCATGCAGGGCGTGCCGTTCACTGGCGCGATGCTCGAGTTCACGAAGCGCGACCGCTCGAAACTGACGCTGCTGACGACGTGCACGCCGCTGCTTTCGAATCCTGCGGGTCAGGGCATGCTCGTGATTGGCCACGACATCTCGCAAGCCGCTGCACCACCAGTGTACGAAAACCCACACAAGTCGCTCGCTGGTACGCCTGCAATCTCGGACCACTCGTCTCGTAAGTGTTTCTCTGCTATTTAATGTTCCTGTCGTTACTGAGTGACTCATTGACATATTTCTGATGGTGCGGTCATTGTTACAGTGGAGCACCAGTTGCCACCTGAGATGCTCGCAGCAGCGCCAGTGCCAAACAACAGCAACAATGCGCAGTCGATGCCGGCTGCCGTGCCGTCTGCTGCTGCTCCTGGTGCCATCGCCGCATCTGCGCAGTCGAACGCTTCGAAAATTCCCGGCTGGAGCGAGATCGCGCCGCATTACTCGATCGAATGCGTGCTCGGACAGGGCAGCTACGGCCAAGTGGTGCGCTGCAAGCACTTGCCCACGGGCGAGATTGTGGCGATCAAGAAGATCCAGAACGTGTTCTCGGACCCGATCGACGCGAAGCGTATTCTCCGTGAGCTGTGCATCGTGCGCCAGTTGCGCCACCCGAACATTGTGCAGATCCGCGAGATCATCGCGCCGCGTGACATCAGCAACTTCCAGGACCTCTTTGTTGTGTTTGAGTACCTACCGTCAGACCTTGAGAAGCTGCTGCACTCGCCGCAGTTTCTTACCGCTGAGCACCTCCGATGGCTGCTGTTGGATCTCTTGAAGGCGCTCAAGTACATGCACTCGGCGGAGATTGTGCACCGCGACCTGAAGCCTGCGAATGTGCTGTTAAACCTGTCGCCGGTCGCGATCAAGATTTGCGACTTTGGGCTCGCGCGAGGGCTCTCGACCAAGTTCTCGTCGGGCCGCAAGCGCAAACGCAACAATGCGGATGGCTCGACGCCGGACGACCGCACGCTTGAAGGCACGGGCATCCACCCGCGCACGCCCGGCAAGCGCATCCAGCGTCAGCTCACGGAGCACGTCGTCACGCGATGGTACCGCGCACCGGAGATCATCTTCCGCGACCACGACTACTCTGCAGCGATCGACGTGTGGTCGGTAAGTGATTAGGAAATTTGTGTTTATGTCACAGAACTGCAAGAGCGTGTGTGGGCATTGAGCTAATTTATGTCTACTAATGTCTTTTGATACTTCAGGTCGGCTGCATATTTGCCGAGTTGCTCAGTATGCAGAAGAGCAGCGTGCCGTCGCATTACCAGCGCGAGCCGCTGTTCCCGGGCGTGTCGTGCTTCCCGCTGAGCCCAGGTGCGGGCCAAGTCGCGCTTCCTCAAGACAGTCGCGACCAGCTCAACACGATCCTTGACGTTCTTGGCACGATGGACGAGGACGACATTGCGCAAATCGCGGACCCGGACGTGCAGACGTATTTGCGCAGTCTGCCACCGCGTCCGCGCCAGAACCTACAGGAGATGTACCCTGGCGCGGAGCCCGAAGCGATCGACTTGCTCACGTGGATGCTGCGCATGAACCCGCTGAAGCGCGCGACGCTGGACGAAGCGCTGTCGCACAAGTACCTGGCGAGCATCCGGTCGCTCGAGGAAGAGATCGTGGCGCCCGGCACGATCCAGCTGGACTTTGACGAAAAGCGCATGAGCGTGAACGAGATCCGACAGCGCATGGTGAACGAGATCCGCTTCTACCACCCGTCGGTGGAGCCAGCGGTCATCACGAAGCAGACGAACAAGCGCCAGAAGAACACCAGCAATTAACTACCAAGCGAGAGAGAGAGAGAAGGTCCACTCGATGGCTTCTTTTTTTAAACCAACTCTCAATAAACAAGAATTCATGTTTCCATCTCTACAAAAAAGGACTGTTGCGTGCGCTTCAAGCTCTTGATGGCAATGCAAAGGCTCGTACTGATGCATGGAATTCAAGGTGGCACAGTGCACCTGCGTCGATTTCACTCGCATTAGGTCAAATCGTGGTTGCGTGGAAGCGTCGCAAGACACCTGGGACGTTCGTTCCCTACCGACGTATCCATACGGGTAGCACCTCTAGCCCTTCGAAGGTATGCGAGGCGACCCTCGCCTCGGATCGCGCTCGTTGTCACCTTCCAGATGTTCGACGCGACGTTCGTATCTCGGTTCCACAGCCTGGAACAAGTCGTACACCTGACTAGTTCGTGACGCAAGATACTACCGCTCCTGTACGGTCGAGGGTTCTCGCAGACCCGAAACGTCGTACACGCGCTCTGTTCACACGCGCTGCACCTGCAGCTGATGTGGAACTCATCGACCAGGTACACGTCGTAACCCGCCTTCCGAAACATCGTCTTGAAGCCCTTGTCCTTGACGGGCTTCGTAAACCTGCGGTGCTACCTCTGGTCCCAATCTCTGATCGCGACTATCGTGTCTGCTCTGCTTCCGAACAGCTTCTTGAACCGCTTCAGGAGACGAGCTTCCGTTATCTGGCGACGCATGTAGCCGCCCAGCTTCAGCTTTCGGAAGATGTACTCGTTGTACACGGGGCTCAGACGCTTGTTCACCTCGTTCTTTTCCGCAACGTAGGCTTCAAAGCGCTCGAAGTCGGTTGCTTTCCTGTTGTAGGCGCTCAGTTCCGTCTCCCATTTGAAGACGTGCTTCTCGTCGATCACCTCCTGTTTGCGTTCCTGTACGTAGTTCCGATACTTCTTCGCCTTCGTCTTTGCGGTGCGTGTCCTGTGTGTATCGGAACGTTGTCTGTTGCTTGGTGTCTTCGTCGACGCAGTACAACAGGTCGCTCATGTTGGGGTCGATCGCGACGATCGTCTTGTCCTTCAGGGGTTCGTAGTCGGCAACCTCGTCGATGTACGTCTCGCTCTTTCCTTTCTTCGCTTGGATCACCCGCTTGCCGAGAAGATCCTCTCGCTTCAGGAGGATGCTGCAGCCAATGCCATCTGCCTCAATTTGGTGGTCAAACGTGTAGCCCTTCGCGCGGAAGTACTTCATGTCGGTCTTGAAGAAGAAGGCCCAGATGCTATCGTGGCGCGTGACGAGGTTGCCCTTCGTCAAGTAGTCGCTTCGCTTAACCTGTTCCTTTGTGAAGCAGAGGTTGACGAGCGACATCGTGTCTATGCGGACGTGTTTGGGTACGACGCTGCTGCGCAGTGGTCGTGCGTTCTCGACGCTTGTGCCGTGCGCCTCGACCGCCCTCATCATGCGCAGCATGCACGAGAGGTAGTCCTGTGGCCAGCACAGGATGTCGTAGTGGACGTTGTCGTTTTCAGATCCCTCGCAGGGAGCACCAGGTTGCACTGCTCGTTTATCCACGCGTGGTAGAGGGGGTGCGACATCTTCGGCAGGTGTGACCTGAGCAAGTCGTCCTTGACCCTGCACAAGTGAGCGCACAGCGCGTCCTGGTGGCTCCTTGTATTCCTCCCGCTCCTCCTGATGATGTCGACCTGCTCCTTCTTGCGCCACGACACGTTGACGTACCGCTCGACGTACTCGACGTAGTGCTGCTTGATGTTGTTTTCGTACATGGCGATGACATCGGTCGAGAGGTAGTTGACCACGGTGTTCATGTGCTCGTAGCTTAGCTCCTCCGACATGTACGCCTTGTAGTGCTGCTCGTAGAAGGCCTTGATCGTACCCTTGATGATCTGCGTCTCGGCCTTTGGATGTCTGTCCTGGGAGGGTGTCTTGCAGAGCACCTTCATGACTGAGGTCACGAACTGTCTGTCGAGCGTGGGCAGT
>JALBZB010000168.1:0-43317 GCA_038050625.1 Pythium sp. MPC-2022a
TACGCCGCTGCGTCGGCCTCGTCCGCTTCCACAGACTTGGACGACGTGTCTTCCATAGTGTCGGCTTCCGCTGTCTTCGCGTCAATGTTTCGTTCATCGTATTCGTCGTAAACAAAATCATAATTGTCATGATCGTTTGACGAGCCGATGCGATCAATAGTCGGTTGTGAATTGGATTGTTGCACTTCATCACTGTCACCCGCAGTGATTGTGGTCTCGGCAATATCAATCTTCTCAAAGTCGGCATCCTCGGCATAGTCGTCATTCTCATCCGCGATATCATCCGGGTTCGAGGCTGACACATCGAGGTTTGTCTCCTCCACAGAGTTAATGAAACTATCGACGGATGGTTCCGCGCCGTGGTCGTCTTCAGGGATCTCTTCGAAATCTAATGCATGCTTGTATTCTTCATACTCGTGCAACTGTTGTTCTTCATCATCAGATACTTTGGCATCAGCGGCATCAATCTCCTCAGTGGCATCTTCAGTTCCTTTCAATTGGATAGCGTCAGCTGCTCCGCTCGTACTCGGCCCTTTTTGCTGAGCATTAATTTCGTCATCACCGTCACAGTCCCCACCATAATCGTCAGCGATGTCGTCCTGCGCACTCGTTTCTTTTTCGTCGTAATCACCCGGTGTTGATCGAGACTGATCGTTCGGATCATCGAATCGAGGAGCTGAGTCATCAACGAGTTGATCTTCGTCTTCTGCAGTCACTGTGATACGATGATCAGGCATAACCAGTATCTCAAACGAGTCCTTCACTACATCGGCGGTGGTGTGCGCCGTGGATTTCTTGTACGCCGCAGACTCCTTGTGCGCAGCCCCGGTTGTTGCCAATGCTATTGCACCACCAGCGATAGCAATTGGAGCAGCGGCATACAATCCCAAAAACTGGTTCGCAGATTCACGCTCACTCTCACATGTCCTCGAGTCGGCGGTGTTTGCGATTTCGCGCACCTCAGTTGACTCTCCAGCATGTATATCTTCGGACTCTTCGGCAAACACTTGTAATTTCGCGTTTAACACACTGCTACTGCCGTCTTCAACTGCAAGTGAACTCACTCTGCCAACCAAAAGCAAATGTTGGAGTACACTTTCCGCAGAGGTAGCAGTAATCGCGTCAACAGCTCGAGCGACCGCAAGTGACATCTGGACGCTGATGTGTGGTTCTTCAGCAATATCGGGCTCTGACCCAACACTTTCTGTAACCGGAGGGGATCCAACATCTCTCTTAGTGCACTCATCACAAGGCGTCACTTCAGTTAATCCATCCAAATTGGAGCTTGGACCACCATTCAAGGCTGTATCAGTTTCGGGAGCGAGTTCACGAGAATTTTCAGAAGCGCTGAAAAAGGTGTTGTCTTCAGCTTCTATCACTCCTTCAGCATTTGCTGTCCTGCGCAAGATATCCTCGGTTTCGGCATTCTTCACTTCACCCGAGCTCGTATCTTCTGCTTCATCACGTAATTCAGTCAGGAGTGATCGAAAAGTTGATTCTCGAACCACACCTTCAATCGCAGTCGAAATGACAGCGTCAACAGACCGCGCAATTGCCAGTGACATTTGGACGCTGACAAATTGGTCATCGCCCACATCGTCTGCCCCAGAAAAGGTGACATTTGCAAGGGTGGCTTCCTCGGGTTCATTGATCTCTAGAGCTTCTGTCAAGGTTTGGATGTTGTCATTTTCGTCGAACCCTGAATTCGCTTCCAGCTTTTGAGTCACGTCCTCGACAGCTTGCGCAGTGATCACGTCGATAGACCGTGCGGTCACCAGAGACATTTGAACACTTACATGTTGCTCTTCACTGATTTCCTCCTGGACGGCCGATTTGACAACCAGTTCAGGCGGATGCAGTGACTGACCACTTCCGGGGTTGGAGTCGCCTTCGAGAGTACCAGAGACTTCTTTCTCAACCTCTGACTTCGGAGATTCACTGAGCATCGTATCCTTGACTGATGAAGACGAACTGGAGGTGTTTACGATACTCGAGTCTTGAAGGACGATCTGAACCGCTGCGACGATCATTGCATCCACCGAGCGAGCGATGGCAAGCGACATTTGAACACTAACAAGCTGCTCGTCTTCTAAGCAGTCGCCAGTGTCGAAAGAGTTTGAAAGTTGCTCTTCACTTGGGTCAGACATACAAAGTGAGCTGCTGCCGAGAGCAATATGCGCAGTCTCGGGGGAAACGACATTATTCGCTTCGGAGGTTACCACGTCATTGGGAGTGCATGTAGACGACTCCTGGGTGTGGCTACCGACAATTGTTGCGATGACCCCATCGATCGTTTCCGCGCACGAAGTCTCCACTTTATCGTTGCCAATATCCTGTCCATCGTTTTCGTCTTCAGAGCAGTGTCCTGGTTCTTCGAGCGCTTCACGCGATGCGACAACGAGAGGCTTATCTGCAGAGGTGGAGTTTGATACGATTTTCTCAACTGCGGAGGCGATGATACCGTTGATCGTTCGACTGATTGCAATCGCCATGTACACGGGAACTTCCGCGTCCTGCTGCACGTCAGTGGACTCGGCCCAAGCAACTTTAGTTGATGATTCAGGCTCGCCTTGCAGATAACCTGATTCGGGATCTTCTTCTTCGTCTTCTTTTTCGCTGTCCGATTCACTAGCGTTTGAGTTCTCCTCTGCGATGATGTGTGGGGAGCTTGATTCTCGCCATTCTTCAACGATAGGAGCTAGCGTCTGGGAGAGTCGTCTTGTAGCCATGATCTCAGTTAGCGCAGCTTGAATGGACAGCCCAATCAGACCATTCACTGTTCGGCGAATGGCAATCGACATTTTAACAGATAGCACAGAGCCCTCTCGACCCTCTTCGTCGTCACAACCAGCCTCAATCTCGGCTGATACCACATCAGCAGTAGAGTTTCCATCTTCCAGGTCATTGGTAGCAGGTGCTACAGGAGCAATAGTATCCGCCGAGCACGTGCTAGTTTCTTTTACCCATCGAGCCACTTCCGTCTCCAATTTGCGCTCCGAGATCTCATTCAAAACGTGCTTAGCTCCCATTCCGATGATCCCGTCCACGGTACGACGAATAGCGACGGACATCCCAACCGAGATCCGATCTTCCACTTCTTGCTCATCAGTGTGTCCATGATGATGGTTGTTGTTTTGTTCCAGCAAATCAAGCATAGTGTTGAGAACTTCGACTTCCGACTGTAGCACCTCCTTCGACTCGGCGGGAGTGCATCCAACGGACTCGTTGCTCTCAGCAAGTTTGACTTGATCACTTGCGCTACTCTGTTCGTCATTCTCCGTTGCCGTCATCTCCGACAGCGCCTTCTCAACAGCTACTGCGATCATGCCACTCACGGACCATCGAATCGCAATTGCCATTCGAATGGAAAGCTCTCCAGAGTCCTCCTCACCGTTAGGTTGCGGAGCTGCCTCTATTGCCGCACTTGGAGCCTCAACATCAGGTATTGGGAACGATTGGTCGCCACTGCCATACTTCAAAGTTCCGATTCCGTCCTCAAGCGCAGCAACTCTATCGACCCCAGCTTTTTCAGCATCGTTCGCCACTGTCTCCGAATCGTCACTGTGAGACGTCAGCTCACTCAGCACTTTTTCCAGCGCCAACGCAATGATCCCGTTGACATTCCTTTTGAGAGAAATCGCGGCAAATACTGGAAGCTCTTCAATTGCAGTTGACATTTCCTCATCTGCAACAGCAGATTGCTCGTCTTCAACAGCTCCACTTTGCACATAGACGTCTTCCGTGTCGTCAGCATGCAATTGAGCACTTGGTATTAAAAACGGGTCCTTGATATCGCGTAGCTGCTCAATGACGTTTTGCAGCGATACGGCAATGACTGCAGAGATATTGCGACGTATTGCGATCGCTGTCTGAACAGAGAGAGTCTTGTCGTGACATGAGTTGTCCTCTTCTGATTTCTCATTGTGGCGAAGGGTCGATGCTGTCGTAGACTGGATTGGGCTCTCCTGTATCAGATCATTTGATTGACCAGAGAGTGTTTCGATCAGCTCTGGCAGAGCTCGTTTTTCTGAAATGGCATGAGCCAGTTCTTCGTGTTCAGTTCTGTCATCAACGATCTCCTGGTTAGAGCATAACTTGGATGATACCTTCTCCAGTGAACCAGCAATTATGCCCTCCACATTCCGGCTGATTGCGATCGCCATCTGCACTGACAGGGGCTCAAATGGCACACGATCATCATCCTCTTGCTTTGTTGCGGTAGGCTCAAGCTTGTCGAGTTCTGCTACTTCTTCGAAGTCGAGCTTAAGGGGTGGAATGACATGTTCGAATTTGCGTTCAGTTGCTGACACTTTGTCGTCGTGCAAAGTTGCTGTCGGTTGCTGTGGCAACTTGTCAAGCACGTTCTCCAACACTAGGGTGATCAAACTGTTCACATTCTGGCGAATCGCGGTGCACATCTCGACGGGCAGCGCAGTCTCTTCTTCTTCAAGTTGCGAGCCTGTTGACCCAGCAACAATTTCCACAATATTGTGATCATCATCCCGGGCGACTTTTTCTTCGACGTCTGATTCTTCTGGCACACAATTTGCTGCAGGTAAGCTAGCGATTCGCTCTACCGTGCTCTCCAGTGACAGCGCGATGATCCCATTCACACTTCGTCGAATCGCGATGGCCATCTGAACAGAGATAAGGTCTTCAAGAATAGCACTAGAGGTATCTTCGTCAACCTCGTTCTTCGGCGTTGCTTCGTCAATGCTGCCGGTGTTCTCAATGTCGTAGCAAGGCGATAAGAACGCTTGACCGCCGTCCTTGTTGGCATTCAATGCTGGTAAGGATGTTGCTCCTGCACGCAGCGATTCAATTACATTTTCCAGTGACGAGGCGATAATTGCGTTCACATTCTGACGAATAGACAGCGCCATTGGAACTGAGATTTGCTCGGCAACTTGATCTTTGTCTTCAGGGGTATGCTCTTGATCGAAGTACTCTGTAAACGCGATACTTGGCGGAAGAGTTGACATAATCTCGTCAGGATTGGAGTAGCTTTCGGCATTATTGTCCATAGCCTCGCGCTGCAGTTTACCGATCACCTTCTCCAATGACCGTGCGATGGCTGCGCCGACAGCTCTCCGGATTTCCAGTGCCATAGGTACCGAAACCTGCTGCTCTATTGTTTCTTTCTCAGACTCACCTTTCTCATGGATGTTGTTGAATTCTTCTGGTGGCTGCTGTACGTCCTGGATATCTTCCGTCCGTGGGCTTTTAAACAACACTGCAATATCAGGTGACAGCAATGCAGGCACCTGCAGTTCCAAGTACTGCTTCATGGTCTCTGCCAACGAGTCGCCATTAGAAGTTACAGCAACCATTGACTCACCCAGAGTCTCTGGTGGTGAGCATAGACCATCAACCACGCTCTGCAACGCCAACAAGATGATGGCATTTGTTGCGGAAGCGATAGCCATCGCAGACTGAACGCATACCGTGGCGTTCTCTTGATCAATCTGCACGCTTTGCTCTTCGAGGTCTTGGCGCTTTGCTGACTGTGATCCGTTGTCTCCATCAGCTTCGTCAAATTCAACTTCGTTTTGTTGCTGAGTCGCATCAACATCTGCTGTGCTCGTTTCATCCAAACGCTCAGCTTCCGAAATGAGTATACCAGGGATCACAATCTGCATCTTCTGGCGAATCTCAATTTTTATCAAAGCATCTTCGATTCCGGAGCCGGCGAACTTGCGCGTCAAAGTACGCACAATGTCCAAATCCACTATGATGAATGTGTAATCGGGGTTTTCTCCGATGCTGGTGCTTTCCAATGTGCGCTCATCAAAGATAATTTCCAAATCTGCACACGGTTTGCTGGGAACGGGTTCCATCTCAAACGTTACTGGATCGACCGACTCGGTCAGCTCAATCTTCTCAGCGGGCACTGCAACTGCATCCGCATCAGGCTCGATCATCGCAGGCTCCGAATTCGCCACTTCTTGCTCGACCAAGACGAACTCCGCGGAGTCGACCTCGGCCTCAGCTTCAGCCTTGGCGTCAGTTACTGCTTCGATTGCGGCGTCGGCCTCCACCGAAGCGATGCCATCTCCCTCCGCTGGCTTGTTTTTGCCTTTAACTGAATCGGCTTGGACTACCTCCGCTTCCGCATCAGTTGTCATCACGTCACCGTCACTCGCCGGAGCTGGATCAGCTGCGTCAACATCCGCCTCCACCACGGCAGGCACCGCTTCCGCTTCGGACGATGCGTCATCGACAGCACCTTCGACGTCCTCCACAGAAGCCGCTGCTGCCGGCTCCACCTCTGCAGCCACGCTTTCTTCCTCGCTTGGCGTGGCGGCAACGACCTCCTCCGCTTCTGCCGTCGGCTCAAACTCCGCATCGTCCGTGTTTTCCGCATCGACCTCGACCGTTTCCGATTGCTTTTCATCACCGTTCGCTTCTGCAGAGCTATCGACAGGTTCAGGGACCAAAAAGTCCTCTGCGCATATTCCCCCGAATTCGTCGTCACCTCCTGGAGGTGGAGTGGACTCGGTTGTCTCTTCGACATCGCCAAATACAAGTTGACTATCTGGCACCGTACTTCCATCAGTATTTGTGGGTGTATCTGCCAATTCCTTGTCTTCATCACCAGCGATTGGCTCAGTTGGAAGACGGGTATTTTCTTTAGTCGGAGATGAGGTCACAATTTCTTCCGCGATTATTGAAGCCTCGAGATCTGCAAGCTTCTCTTCGTACGACTCTTTGCTTTCCAAAGTTTCTGTGTCGTCACAGCCTACGATTTGCTCAGCGATCACATCTTCATCTTCGCCCTGCGCGACCTCGGTTGGCTTTTGCTCCTCCAGCTCGGCAATTTGACGAGACTCGCTTATCTCCTCCGGTACCACATCTTCAGGAATATGCGCTTCATCCCAATTTGTACTTTGCTTTGGTGATGTCCTGACGTCACCGCTGTCACTCGAGATGCTGGATGGAGGAAGAAGTGTTTCAAATAAAGAAATCGCTTCGATGGCTTTCGAGTCGTCCGATTTTGGAGTAGAGTCAGGGGCACCCATTTTCATTGGAGCCTTTTCAGGGACCGAGATCGCTGACACTACTGCGCGAGGCGACACAATCGAAGTTTGGACTGCGTTAAAGCCGAATGGAACCCGAGTCTTCAAATCTGGTAACACTGGAGATGAAATATCAGCTTGGTTTGGTTTTGATACATATTGCTGTGGTTTTCTCTGGGTTGGGGCAGGCGATTGGGACTGCTTGTACCCAGATCCTTTCGACTTCGGCGTAGTTGATCGCTCTGATGCAGGTTTACTGTCCGCAGCCCCATGACTGTGGAATGAAGGCTGCTTTTGGATAGAAGGCAGTTCGACTGCCTCTGCTGTTACTTGGTTTGCCGTATCTCTCTTTGATAGCACCGACGAAGAGCTGTCGTCATAATCTCCCTGAAGTTCACCTTGCATTGACGCTATTGATCCCACACTGCGTTCGTACATCGACGATTCAGCAAACTCGATCATCTTGTGAAGCTTGTCGGAGAACGACATGCGGTTCATGCCAGGTGACATTGGACTCGTACGAGGAAAGAGAGATGAGATCCGGGCTTCTTCCTTGAGCAGCTGCTGCGCAAACTCGTGTAGCTCAGCCATCGACTGGTTGATATCTTCGGTTTCTGCGGCATAAATATTAGCGTCGCTTTGGTCGCCACGTCCAGATGCGACCAACGTATGGCGCGAATCATCTGGAGAAGATAAAGTTGCTCTCGACTGTGAATTCGACGTCCGCTTCGTAGATGCAGGCGACCTCGATCGTGCAGAAGAAGACGAGGAGCGCGCGTTGGACGAGGTGAAAGGGTCTTGGTCGCGAGTTCGCAGCGGTGAATCCTTTTGCGTAGTTCTCCCTCTTCGTTCACGATCCATCGTACCAGGTCTTGCATTCTCCGAGTCAACTAGCTTCGTCACGACTATTGCTGTTTGAGGGCGAACGTTTGCCCCACTGCTGTCCGAATCAACCATCCAGTCAGAGTTGTCATTTATCACACCACTTGATGCTGCTGTTGTGTTCGCAAGTCTTGTGGTCGAAAACTTGATTTTCTCATTCACAAGGGGAGTGAGTCTCCCTGACGGGGTTCGAACCAGCTTTGCGCCGGAGCCTGACGACGATGGTAGTTCATCATGCTTGTCTGTTGAGAGAGGAGGTGGGATGACAAATCGTGGACCTTCGAGCTCGTTCGACAGGAAGTAGTTGTTCTGAAGCGGGCTGAAGCGACTAGTTTCTGACCCAAAACCAAAGTCATGGGACGGACCGCCTTTCGAGCCTCTTACCGGTGGTGATGTGCTTCGATTCGACTTGACACTCGGTTGCAGACCCACGTACGAAGGGTTGCCGTACGTTTTCATCAGCAATCGGTCACGGTCTTCTGTGGGTTTCGACGACGCCCGCTTTTTCACTCCACCAGGTTTCACGAGGTCCTCACGAGTTCGCGGCTGCTGTATTCTCGACGTCGGAGCATTGCCACCAGAATTGCGAAACTCGGTGATGAGCTCAGCGGGGGTAGCTGTAAAAAAGGAAGTCCCTGGAGTACCACCTAACACCGAAGAATATTGACCGAATGATCTAGCGTCACTTCCCAGCAACGGTGATGAAGCAGTAAGTCGGCTTGTTGGAGACTTGGAGTGACCGCAGCTTGTGTTTTTCGTCGATGAGCGTCCTGAGACTTTGGACCTCGCTGGAGAAGTAGATCTACCTCGTTCAGTGTACTGATCGGCAGGATACGCGTACTTTGACGGAGTTATTGCCATCGTATCTGGTGGAGTCTGCGAGTGGCAAATCTCGTCATCCAAGATCACGCGCGCTGTTTGGTGCACGCGCTTGGAAGGAGATTGATGCAGACTCGTCGTCGCGATCTCTCGCAATGCGGCAGCTGAAAAGCGGATAATGCCTAACAGCGATAAAAACAAACCATAACATCTAAATCCCCGCTCACAAGGCAAATACAACCACAAGAACAGTGTCATTCATTACCTTCGTCTACTGGATACTTCGCCATGACGACGGATAGATCCGAGATCGCACCATACTCTCGTAAGCTATCAGCTGCCAGGGTACTGTTCGCTGCTAGGCTGATGAAACATCAAAGACAACAGCAGTCGCCACAGTGAGTACCATTTACAAGTCCCTCGGTTGCATAGAGCAGAAATTGACAACAATAACGGCAATAAGGCACAAACCAGAGCAAGAGCGCACAAAAGACGCAAGTCACTTTCTTGTCCTCTCGCACGATGCTCTGTCGAAACAACGAGACGAGCAGCTCCATGGTCGGAAGTTTTGCGCGACCTGTGATGTGGCCCACCATCGCAGTCGACGTCGGGCTTCCGCCATAGTCACTCAACTCGATCAAGACTGTACAGATAGATGTAGCCATTTCAACACCACAAACATGAGACGTCACCTCGTAAGGCAAGTGGAGCTAGGCTCCGTTCGTACCTTCACACGCGTAGATTTGAACTTGGCGGGTCAGATTCGAGTATTCAAAGTGGACTGCAAGCGAGTTCAGCACGAGCTGGATCACATTCTGCTTGGATCCGGCACTGCTCTGCAGTATGAGGTTCTTGCTCATGTTGCTGGATTGCGCCAGCACTGCAAGGCATCCGCAGGCAGACGCCTGGAGGATCGCGTCTTCTGGGAAACGATCCAGCGCTTCAATCAGGATGTCCATAATCCCGTGGCGCACAAAGAGCTCGGTGGACTCGATGCTCAGGTGGCATAGCTTGCGCATCAACACACAGCCGTAGCAGAGCAGCACTGCATGCGATGTGTGAGACTGGATCGTGCGTAGGAGTAGCAGTTCGCCCTGTTGTTGATGCAGGCATTCAGCCGTGACTTGCGGTGCCGACCGAATGACTCGAAGCAGTTGGGACAGCGAGTTTTTCTTCACGCGCAGCATAACAAAACAGTCAGTAGCATTAGATAAACCGTGCAGCTACCAGTATCCGCAAAATGGGCGGATCTCTAAACGTATAGGCACTCACCACGGTGGTCGCGTCGTCCGCGCTCTCGCAAATCATGTCGAGAATGTCTGTCACCTGCTTCTGGTTCTCCGCCAGCGCTTCGCTCATGTCGGAATACCTACCTGTGCCCTGCTTTCGCAGCGCGGTCGCGCTCTTCGTGGACGACCGAGCGAGCGCGGACACAGAACTGCTATTCTGTGCCATTCGTTCCGCATTGCCGCTGCTCACATCCGCCGTCTTGGCTCTGCGCGGCGCACCTGCTGCTGCCGACATTGTGCCCACCGTTGCCGCCACCGGTGAGAACAGAATCGCTTGCTCTTCTTCGTCGTTGCGGTTCTTTCTGGAAAAATCTGTCCTGCCAACGCCGCTACCGCTCGCGCTGGCTGAAACACGCTGCTGCTGCGCATATGATGACGGCGCCGCTCGTTGGCGCTGGTCGATTTCGTATTCTTGGGTGCTGGTCGAAACGTTGCCGGGTCGATTGGTTGACATGGTTGTTGGCCGGTAGCTCGACACATTCGGTTGGTGGTCAAGTGGCGTACCTCTTACAGGCTTTGCGCTTGCCTTCGCTGTAGGCATCGAACGAGAGGAGGTGGACGAGCTCTTTGGCGCAGCTTTCGCTTCTCTTCCTTGCGAACTCGTTCCGCGACCGATCGTTGCTGCCGCGGTAGAAGATGGCTGCAACTTCTTCGCATTCAGCCCCTTCAACTGGTCGAATTCGATGCGGTCCTTCCTAACCCGCTCTTCAATCTCTCCATTCTCGTAATAAATATCGATCGCGCCGCTCGATCGTAGTCGCTGCACTTTGCCGCGGCGGATGGACTGTTGACGCACGTCGCCGCTGACACTGTAGGACGACGACGCACTGCTGCTGTTACTTACCTTTGGCTTGACTAACACGGGCTCGCCAACGCTCCACACGCGCTTCACACTCGACTCAGCGACACCTGCCACATTGTTACCACTGCTACTGCTGCTGTTTGGATTGCTGGATCTGCTCGATGACGATGCTGACGGCTTTGCCTTTCGGCTGCTCACTCCACTGGAACTCGTTCCACGCATTGTTCATTCGCCAAGCAGAAAGAAGTCGAAAAAACACACTCTTCCGACGATACAGACGTGCACGGCTGCTCACTCACACACAGGCGAGTGGAAATTGAATCTTGCAAACGGCGTGATGATGCCTATCGTACGCACACACACACCACGACCACCGTCGTCGTTTGGCTTGCTTTCCGGCGACAAGCTTTGCTGCGAGTCGGTCGGTCTGCCTGTATGTGGGTTTGCTGCTGTCTGCGAGATGTACGGGAGACAGCTTTTGCGCGAATGGACACACGAGTGAGTGAGAGCATTTGCTTCCATGAGGGCGCCCCCTCGCCATCCAGATCGTGACGCTTCGTGTTCTTTAGTCTTTTGGGTTCCCGCCAAAATTGCGGGGAAAAAGGGAAAAAGGGAAAAAGGTACTTAAATGGGAAAATGGATCCGACTCAGATTCGTTAACCCAGATCAGCTGAGTCGGTGAGTTCAATCCGAACGGAATCAGAAGTATCTTTCACACATCACATTAAACATAACGAAACCCGGAGTCTGATTCATTGAAGCGCCAACAGGCGTCTTCAAGGACAATGTCCGAGGACAAATGAGTTGAGCGCCAATTGAAGATTGCCAACTGAAGCACACCTCATCATGGACGTTTCACTCTTGATCGTGTTTGCCGATCAGTTAGTTAGCACATTACGATATTCGTTTGAGACTCCCCCCTGTCGGACTATGTATGGCCTAGGCAGCACAGACAACAGTACACGACTTCAAGTGAAGCACCGCTCGTATTTGTTAGTACTGGGGTGAACGGGGTTGCATCAATTTCTGTGGAGGACGACCGAGCATGAACAGCTTGCACCCAGTCCAGACCTGGTGCATTTGATCAAATTGGACGAGTGTATTGAAGAAAACGGTAGGCGAGTGAGCCCAAACCCATCACTTGGATGAACAAAACAGCTCTTACGATTGATGATGTAGGTGGAGGCACTTTCACCCTCGGGCACCAATCGTCCGAATTTGTGATTACTATTAGAGGTCCGTAGTCGCCTTGAGATCCAACGACGAGCGAGTTGTGCACCTACCGGTAGAGAACATAAGAATGAAACGTGGGATGAGGAGTCCAATCACTCGATCTTCCTGTTGAGAGTGGATTGAAGGGTGCGGAGGGGGTGCATTTCGAGCAGATGAAATGTGTGGAGCAACTTGCTCACTTGCTATTTGCTCAAGCTGAGCTCAGCGTGTGGTGATTGAGCGAGAGAGTGAAAGCAAAGGTTCACTCGATCATATCACTATCAGTTCCAAGTGCATGCTTCAATGTTGGTGCGAAACACGAAAGACTCACTCCGGCTTCAGAAATCCACAAGAACAAACCAACCACAGTTGAGCTTTTCGATCTTCGCACATGCACATGGCTCATTGTCGGACACCTGCCGATGATCTTATTATCGGCACCCGCACACCCAGGCTATGCAAATGAAGCAATGATAGCTAGCGACGATTGCTTACTGTCAGATCGTACTTGGCCCACCGCTTCTTGAATACGCCCCAAGCATCAACCGCAACCTTTCCACCGTGTGTCACTTGCACGACCTCATCGTTGTATGCTATCGCACCGTCGCTGAGGTTTGCAGAGCCGTTCCACAGAATCTCTCGGCCCAATATTACATACTGGAAGGTGCACAAAATCAAAGTCACTCGTCTCAAAAAACAATGTCAATGATGTTCAGCGTCACGCAGACTGATGGTTCTATTACCTCCGTGTGCATGTAGCCGTTGCCCTGTTTGAAGCGCACTTCCACTTTCTAGACGCAGCATGGACATTGTCAGTTTACCTCGACGACGACCACAAAATACCACTGAGAAACAATCTCGTACCTCGTTCATGAGCGCTCGCCAAGTGGCGTAGTTGCTTGCCGCGTAACGGTCTGTGATAACACGGATAATAGCACTCACCTGGAGTTCCTGCTCAAAGCCCCACCAGCTCCACCAACAAAGTTGCAAGATGCGCTCCTGAACCCTCAAGAGCTCATGCGCACAGCGCTGTACCGGAGCGTCGAACGACAGTTCCACGAGACTGACTGCGTGTGCCACACAATCAATACTTCTAATGATGTGTCATCAGTGTCCACGACCAGCAGCACGAAGCAAGACGTGGTGCTCGGCCCAACGTCCGAGCTCAAATCGAGTACACTCGCACCAAGCAATTTCCAGCTGCCCGGGCGTCTGATATGGGCGCGTTCGGTCGAACATAAGGAGCCGGCAGAAGCTCAGTCCACCCAGGTACGCTGGAGCTCTTTGTTATTTCGATTTTCGATCTTGGTTGAGAACGTACACTCTAACTTTCGCTGTGGGGCAACCCTCTTTTCTTCTCTTTTGCATTACGTGAAGGCGGATTTCACACGCGACTTTCATGATAAGTACGTGCAGATGACGGTGCCCAGCAGAGTTGGGGACCTCCAAGTGGATGATGTCGTAGTCGCCTGCAAGTTCGAAGAAGCGCACCCGATCGTGATCACAGCCGCCTCGGCGTATACAGTGAACGACAGCGGCCTTGTGTTTCGTGTGAGTATGTGGTTCATTGTGTTTGAAGCGTCCACCACCAACGGCAAACCAGTGAGATACGAGAACGGCCACTCGTGGGAGCTGTCTCCTCTATCGTCCTTTGCGCTGGTTCAGACTTTCACTCGCAGTTACAGCGAGAAGTAGGATCCGCGGAGCAACACGAGCAGTTCGCCACTCGCCAAAGTTCCAGACGAGAAGACAGCGTATCTCCAGGAGGTCGTGACGAAAGCGCTGGCCGACCACATGCGCCAGCACATGGGTGCAATGCAGAGATCACTGCTCACAAGAAGCGATTCTATTGAAACGAGTATGATTAGTTTCAAGTGCCCGCTGGCTGGATGGAGAAATTAGTTGACGAGCTGGCTTGTGCTGCTTGCGGCTGTCGGAGCTTCGTTGTGTGCATTGGGTCGCCCGAAAAGTCCTCATTGAAGGGTTTCCGCGTGTCGCGACGAGCCGCAATGTTCCACGCGACGGCGCCAATGCAAGCGAGCACAGCTGCGCATCTATCAAAGTGGGAGGAGAAACCACAGTCATCACAAGCGTGAGTTGTCAACAACTACTGCCCCACGCTATCATAAACCAAAGTACTTACTTATAACTTACTTTCATGCCGGGTAGCCGTTTTCGAACAGCTTGTTGTTCATGACGGAGTCGAATAGCACGCCGAAGCGGTAGCAAAATGCGCATGTTTAATTGATCTTTCGGATTTGCCAGAGAGCGCCCACTGTCAACTTCCTTCTTTCCCCTTCAGGTTCACTTCCTTCACCACGACCACGTCCATCTTGGCTGTAAGAACAGAGCGCAGTCCACTCCAGACGGCTGTGATGACCGTGACGACGCGGCATTCTATTAAAAGCTAAAACACGCACATCTTGGTTTGGGATGACGAACATCGACATCTCCATCGAGGTGTTCACGTTGTCGATGAGCGAAATCAAGAGCCGCTGGGACTCCTCGTCGTCCACCACAAAGAATCGGTCCAACGAAGGCCGACGAGGGCGGATCACGGCCCGTTCAGCAAGCGTCCGTCGGATCGTGGTGAGAGAGACAGCAATATCGAGCTCCGTTCTCACCAAGTCGACCATTTCAGAAAGCATGGGGGGACGCTGCTCTGGCGTCTGCGGGATGTGGTAGTACAAATTCCATATCTTATTCTCCTGCTCTCGGGACAGTACACACAGCATACGACTCATCGGGTTGCCCTTGAGCCAGCTGCATGAGCAACTCATCGGCTTTTCGTCGTGCTCTTCTCTGCACACAACTGGAAATGCGAGTGATGTGCGAGCCCACGCTGCATCTGGCGATTACGAAGAAGAAGGAGCAAGCCGACACCTTGCATCTCGAAAAACTACACTCTCCTGACCGGTACGTACGATCTAACTCTCACTTTTTGCATCCTGACACTGACACTCCCTGAGCAGAATCATCCAACTGGTCGTGGAATGCGGTAGAGAACAACAAGGAGAGCCTTTTGGCTGTTAATGGGCTGAACTTTGCGAGTGAGTGCATCAAACCACCAATTGGTCGATTTAAGTTTACTTTTGTTCTAACGCACTCCGGTTGCACAACCGGCACTTTCCCTCATTCAGTCAGGACTTTGCTTTGTCCTCTCCTGCGATCGCAGAGTCAACATGAAACAAGCCTCAATTTGGGCTAATATCACATCGCTATGTGAAATCAATAGCGCTTGGAGCCCACATTGGCTTGTTTCAGCTTCAAATTTCCTACCACAAAAGGGGAAATGTAGGAATGGCAATCTGATGTTAGGCTGCATCCTACAACATACGATGTTTTCGGTGTTTGTTAAATGAATCGAAGGTTAACATTAGGTGTTAGGAGAGCTGGATCGCGTGGTCGTGAGTGGACTCGTGCACGAGCGCCAGGGCCTCCACGACGTAGTCCCTGAGCGGCACCTGCTCGCCCGACGACGGGAACACGAGAGACTTAACGTACACGAGGCTCGGGTAGCTCTCCTCCGTGGCCACCGCGATGTACTCCTGTGCCTTGGACGTGTCCTCGGCAAAGTACTCCAGGCGGCGCGTGGGGAAGAGCAGCACGATGGCCATGACCAGCACCAGCACCATGAGCCCCACGAACGACGCCAGGAACGACTTCTTGGGGATCAGCACGCGGATCGTACGCAGCTGCTGGTCGCCCTTGAGCTTCGTGTTACCCAGCGCGTCGACACTTTGGGTCGCTGCGGTCTGTCGCAAAGTCGCGTTGCCAGCCAGCACAGTGCCGTTCACAATTGCCGACGTGTCGTTGAGCTCCGTCACGCCGGCGTTCGCCATCAGGTAGTAGAACGCGGACGTGTACATGGCTTGCAGCGGCCGCTCGAGAAAGTAGTTGTTGCTCTCCACCTGCTCCAAGTACGAGTCCATGAGCAGCGAGCACGCGTCTCCTTCCAGAGACTCGTTCTTCGCTGAGTCCCAGAACGTCCGGTTGAAGTACTTGGCGTTCAAGCGCTCCAAGTCCACTGACATTTCCCATTCCGGGATGTAGATCGACGGCGAGTTAAGCTGAATAAGCGGGATCGGCGCGTGGAAGCTCGCTCTCAGGATCTTGGGCATCGGGATCGCGTCTTGGCCAGCGAACAAGTACCGCCCGCTCGGCTGCAACTGGTACCAGAGCCCCTGGCAGTTGCCCTTCGTGGTCTTTGGATCGCACGTCGCGCCAAAGTTCTTCGCGACGTCGTCCAGCGTCCACACGAGTTTGGCAAACGTGAAGCGCACGTGGCGCCGAGGCGCGATGATGTACGGCAGCCCAACGTTGTGCGCCGTGTCCCAGCTCCCGTACTCGTCACCGACAATGTACGAGCCGATACCGTAGAGGAACGCGGCGTTCTGCGTGGCGTTACACTCTATCGGGTAGAAGCCGTGGAAGTCACCGCTGTACTTCACGTCCGAGCAGTTGGTCGTGTACGGAAGCATGCCGACCTCCTTTTGCAGCGAAAATTTACCCGAGGCATCGAGGAACGCGCAGTTGTGGCTCCCGCAGAACGCGTTCGCGAGCTCGCTGTACACGTACACGCTCGCGTTGGTCTTGAGGTTTTCGTCGCAGCCTTCCTCTTCCCAGAAACACGCCACTGTCTCCGGTGTGAGTCCGTACTCAACGTCCGCAGTGAGCACTGCGTCGATGCGCATGGAGTGGACGTGGATCTGCGGACTGAGCTCAAAGTTTTCGAGGATCAGCTCCGTGGCGGTCAGGTCGAAGGTACCCTGAAGCGACTTGTTCAAGTTCTCTGTGACCGCGTGCATGAGGTTCTCCAGCGTCTGCGACTCGGGGCTCGCGTACTTGAACAGATCAACCAAGGAGCTGACCGCGCCGTCGCAGATTCGAGTGCCATTCTCTCGTGTCCACTGGTTGAGTGAGTCATCCAACTCCTCGGTGTAGTCATCGAAGTCGTCACCAAACTCATCACCCGAGCCTTTGGAGTCCTCAAGACTACTACCTTCTTCGCCTGCCTCTTCATTTCTTCTTCTGGTACTTGGAGTGGCAAGGCGGCGACGGTGACTTCGCTGTTTCCTGCGCCTTGTCGACGACAATGACGACGATGAAGATGAAGATGACGACTCGCTCGAGTTATTTGGAGCCTCATCCAAGTCGGTCCGGTAATCTGAAACAGAGCAGGGATAGCTTTGGTTTTCAGAGTCACCGATCGCCTTCTCGATCATCACTTGGCCCTGGAAGAGCATCTCGAACATCATTTGCATAGGGAACAAGTCTGGACTTGGGGCTTGAACGGATTTCCCTGGCTGGCCTAAATCGCTGTACTTGATCGAAAACGAGCTCTTGGGCTCCAGTTCCTGTCCGAGAGCCTCGCTGTTCCACTCCTGCGGTATGAAGCCGTAGACTACGGACATGGAGCCCAAGTCATGTGCGCTCATCTGAACGATTCGCTTGCCACGACCGAAGACTGAGTTGTTGCTCTGCACGCACGGCGAGCTCGTCGCGAACGTGAACGGCGTCGTCTTCTCCCGAATCGCGTTCTTCAAGATAATGTCGTTCACGCCGCGGGCTTGGAAGTTGCCGATCGTCACATTCGCAACAACTGAAGCGTTGCTGCTCTTGTTGCCTGTTGCAGCAGCACGAAGCAGCTCTAGTGCTGGCTGCTCTCGCTTGAGATCGTCCGCGAGCATGATGGATTCGAAGCCCGTCGTGGAGTGCCCGGCTTGGAGACCGCGGAGACTGTTGCCGAGTAGGAGCATGAGTAGTACTGGGAAGAGGAACAGCGCCAGTGCATGCACTCCGTGCGAGAGACGAATTCGGCTCGTCGCTTTAGTGAGGAACCAGAGTGCGTTGTGGAGGTACACGTTGAAGACGGGCATGAATTTCTCCATGTGGAGACCGAGCAGGACTTCGACGAGCGCCATGATGAAGCCCGACGTGGTGTTGTACGTCTCGACAATGTCGTCCGCCACGCGCGACGAGCCGATCGCATCGTAGACGTGCTCCACCACGACGCCTTTGTACGCCACGGCAGTGAACGCGCCGACGAAGACGCAAGTGGACCCCACGAAACAGAAGAACGATATCGGACGCAGCGCGATATGCAGCTCCGGTACCGCGAGTTGGGCTTCGAGAGTGTAGTCACCCACGGAGGCAACACGACCTGGCTTCATGAGCTCGTCATCATTGCCGCCTTGAGCTGCTCTGTCTTTTGTACGATCTGCCATGTGTGCTGAACGGACCTTGGTGGAATCCAGGTTGGCGCACGCTGCAGAGCGAATTCAAGAGTGTCAATCACCGTGCCCAAGCGGCGCGAGCCGGGGAGGCACGAAGATGCGTGATGATGAGCAGAAGTCATGTGAGGTTATATGACGGATATGCGGGTGGGTACATTTCGTTCACGTTGCGCGTCAAGTTGTGGGGTTGCGCATAGGATTCCACATGCAAACACTCATATTCATATACTATACTACACCAACTGGTACACTTCCTTGTATGGCACCAGCTCTTTCTGGGCTATTCACTGACCAGCAACCCCATACCACTCAAATGCGCAAGTGGCTACACTTCTCTATTTTGCAAAGCAAGGTGAGTTTAGACAAAATGCGCTAGATTTATGATAAATATTTATCAAATACTACCATTTGGTGGACCTGAGAGTCGATACATACCTTATTTTGATAAATCAGTTACATATCACTTCGCGAATGGAAGGTGCACACTTTGTGGTCAAGAACTCTTCAACCCATTAGACACTCTCAGGTGTCTAATGGCACGAGGGTTGACACAGGCGAGGAGGTCGTTGGGTGCATACTCGGGAGTGATTGATGGCTTGCCTGCTTGCGAGCGCGAGCACAAAAAGAAACGATGTGACTCCAGGGCTGAGCACCCACTCCGAAGAGACCAGTTGGCGATCACGCGTGCAGCCACTGGCTGGTTCTTTTGAACGCCCGTGCAGTTTGCAAAGTAGATCAGTAAACCTCCAAGCAGTTTGCAACTTTGAGCGAGCATGGCGAAGCAAACCAAGCACACAGGCAAGGACGCCGCAACTACCAGCGACTCTGTGGCTGTGTCGTTCAACGACATGGACGAATACGCGATTCTGGACACGGCGTCTGCACGGAACCAGAACCATTCGCCACGACCCGCGCTGCTTGAAGACGATGAGCTGATGCGGTACAAGATCGCCAAAGAGGCGTCGCAGCATCTGCAGAATCCGAGCGCGCAGATTCGCTTGTCGGCGCTCCGCTTCATCGCCGCCGTGCTCTTCGGCGTCGGCACTGTGGTTGGCGTGATGTACGTGTTCCTCAAGGGCGTGACGATCAAGCGTGGCGTCGCAGATCCGATCGGGTCCTCGAAGCATGCGAACGACGAAGTGGAGTTCTACCAGACGATTAGTGGATACCTCACCGCGGGCTTTGGGATGATCATGGAGGAGTACTTTGCAATCTTCCTCGCCGTGATGCTCACCTACTTTGGAAACATCAAGCTGTATCCGAGTGACAAGCCGCACCAAGGTCAGACGAAGATGAAGCGGGCGGTGCTCTTCTGCATGACGCCGATGATCATCTACGTCGTCAACATTGGGCTCTCGAGTCTCTTTATCCAGCACACAACGTCGGGCGTGCAGCGCGTGTTCGTTAAGCAGGACCTCGTGGCAACGACTCTTGCTATTTCATCACCATGGGCGAACGCGACAGCAAGCAATGCTGGCGGTGTTGAAAACACCATCCTGCGCTCAGCTGTGCGCAAGAAGGTGGTACCGTTCGAGATCCTCTCGAACTCGTCCTGCCAGATCACGAATACCACAGACCCGATATATATCATTGCGACTCCGGTCATACTGCCAGTCGTGAAGGAAATTCGCTCCACGGCGGTGGTGTTTGGGTTCCCCGTTCAGAACTGGAACCACGCGATGTTCCCGAAGGCGTTGACTCCCACGCACTCGATCAAGTTCATTGTCAATCAGCTCAATGGCAGTGATGCGTCCGCCCAGAAGAGCATCGATGATCAGTTTGCGAGCTTCCAGGAGCACTCGGGCTTTGACTTCCTCACGGGGTACGAGATGTTCTTACAGGGCAAAACGCTGCTTGAGAGATCGATCTCGGACTCAAACTCATCGGCTTTGTACCCGTGCACTCTCGTTGACGGACGCTCGCAGGACGACCAGCCTCTTGGTCAAAGCGGTCGCCGTCGGGAAAGACGACAACGACGAAACAGACGCCGTCTTCAGGACTCAACTGAGACAAGAATCGATGATGAAGATGTTGGCAATGGCGACGACGAGACTAGCGAGAGTGGTGACGTTGAGGACGAGCCGACCGACTTTCAGGTGTTTGATGGTGGCGAGAACGACGGCAAGCGCATCTGTGCCGGCGCGATCAGCTCGCTCCCTGACTTGGCTAACATGACCGATATGTCCACGCACAACCTTCGAGCGTTTGCCAATACGATCGCAAAGGGCTTGAACAAGACGTTGAGTCAAATCGCGGCCGAGGAGATCGAGATCACGCTCGAGAAGTTCGCGCTCTCGAGTCAGATCAATCTGACGACGTTGAGCCTCGACGTCCCGCTTGCCGTGAACGTGCAATACCGAGATTTGCTCGATTACTGTACGCCCGAAGGGGAGCTCAAGGCTTCTTTCCTGGAAACCTTGAGTGCCGGCGACGAGGGAGACTCGGAACTATCGCAAAGCGACCTCAATGATCTCAAGTCAATGTTCTGCGCGCAAGCGTTCTATCCATATGACAAGCAAAACTCGCTGTGCGGCAGCAACAACTGCGTCTTCCTCGACAAGTCGGAGCTCGGCATCCACCTGAAGAAGCAGCTGCTGCTCATGCCATACCTAAAAGACTGTTCAGTTCAGAACCTCCAGTATAACAACGATTTCCTCAACTTCCTCCCGTCGGGTTGCAAGCCCCAGCAGCATGCCGTCTTCCTCTACGGGCTCGGCTCGTACATGAGCGGTGATGAATTTGACTACGGTGGCGACATCGGATCGGTGCCTTACCTTACGAACCCGCGGCGTCACATCACGCTCTCGTTCGCTAAGCTCGAGTGGAAACTGGAGGATGTGAGCCGAGCGTTCAACGCCAAGTGTGGAGCCCCCGGCGGCTGCGACGGACTCGTGCTCAAGCTCGAGAACATCACGTCGTCCTCGTCGCTCACGACCCAGGTGCTGGTCCTCGGTAACAACAGCATCCCAAGCAACGAGATCCTGCGCAAGGACTTCCGCAATCCTGTGCAACTCGTGACACTGAACGCGCCTCCGTTCTACTACCCGCAGTACAACAAGTACTTTGAGTGGGAGTACCTCGACAAGAAGCGCTTCAATACGACCAACTGGCCGCAAGACAACAGCAATGGCAAGAGCCAGAGCTCGGGGCTCAACGGCTCGGGCTGCTCGGTGCTGATCGACTCGTACATCAACCAGGTCGAGGCGAACCACTACTACCTGGAGGAGCCACTCCAGGCGCTGTACACGTCGGCGATGTTCTACTTGTTCCAGGACGCGGCGGTGAAGCAGCTCACCATCCCCAAAGCCAAAGCAAGCGTGGTTAGCACCGCTACCACCGGCAGCAGCCTGAGCTTCCTCGGTGTTGTGCACTTCAAGGGAGACCGCGAGCGGAAAGAGATCAAATTCTCGATCCCGTTCGTCTCGGCGGTGGGCACGTTTGCCGGACTCGCGGCGCTGCTGCTCTTCACGATCGTTGTGGTAGTGTTCCCGAAAGAGCGATTGAAAAACACCCACGAGACGAACGCGGCGGCGAGGCTCGCGGACGTGCTCACGGACGACGCGTACCCTCCGGCGGTGCACACACGCAAGCTGGTGTATCCTCACGAATCAACAGTGCCTGCAGGTACTACAAACCGAAATGGAGTCAACCTGGACGAGTACGTCGTGGACACCATCACGTTCCATCACAAGCGAGACCCGGAACGAAAAGTGTACATGTAATGAGTGACTCAAGCCAATCTCTTGGTATAAAGTAACCATTATTTTTGTTATTATGTCTCGAGATCTTTGTTCTTCATAGCGTTCAGTCGGCGTGCATTTCGATCGGCGCTGCGAGCTCGTCGAGCGTGGCGTCCTGCACTCTGGAAGACAATAGAGGTCGCGTGGTATTGTTGCTACTGTTGCTGCTGTTAATGCTGGCGTTCGCGCCAAAGCCCTTGACGATCCAGGGCGAGAAGCTTGACTCGCCTCCGGTTTGCTCCGTTGTAGAAATCCCAGGCGCGCTGCTGCTGGTAATGGGCTTGACGATCGGTCGCGACATCTTGACGCTCAGCGGGGATGAGGAAGACGGAGAGTGGGTGGCACTGGAGCTCTTCTCCGCTAATTCGATCTCGATTTCTCCACTGGAAGTCGTCTTCGAAGGCTTGTACAGACTGCCAAAGCCGCGCCAGAGCCCAAACGGGTTCCCACCAGCGCTCAAGTCTTCTTGATTAGGCTCTGGGAACAACACGGCGACGGCGGCGTTCGATCCAGTCGCATACAACGACGTCGAGGGCTTTGAAGTCAAACTTACAGCCGAAGAAGTCGCGCTTGAGAAAACCGAGCTGGTGGTGTCTTTGCTACGGTGCTTCCGAGGACTCGGCGACGACTTTGGAGGCGACGGCAAGAGTACGCCACCTCCACTCCCGCCGCCAATGAGATGCTGCGAGCTCTGCTGGCTGCACTTGGCGAGCTTCTTGTAGAAATCGAGTTCGTCCGTGAGCAAGCGACACTTCTCCTGCGACATGATGATCTGCTGCTTGAAGAGCCCCTGGTATTCCTGGAGTGAGTTCTGCAGACAGCCGATGTGGGTTTCCTGGTTGCTCAGCCGCGTCTCGCACGCGCGGTTCTTTATCTTGAGCTGGTTGCACGCCACGGTGCACAGGTTCGCCTGGAACTCGAGGTCCTCGATGCGCGTCTTGAGCTTGGCGTTCTCGACCACGATCTCGTAGCTCTCGCCGTCCATCGCCTGCTTGGTGCTCTCTGCCAGGTAGTGCAGCTGCAGCTTCAGCTCGACGATCTGGCGCGAGAGTGCCTCGGCGTCGATGCGGTGCACGCACGGAGTGGTGTCCGTGTTGCTCGCGCACGGGAGCAGCAGCAGCGACGAGGATTGTGCCACAGCGCTGATCTCGTTGAGACGCGGGTCGAATCGATCTCCTGAGCTGCTACTACCTCGTCGAGGACTCGGGCTCGGCTCCAAGACCATCTTCGCGTCGTCACAGGGCTCGATCAACTCGACTTCAGGTCGTGGGGTCTCGAGCGATTGCTGCCACTTGTCGCTCTGGAGCCAGATCTTGAGCGACAGCATGTGGTGCTGTTTGTGCTCTGCGAGAGCAGCAGGTGAAGAAGAGTTCTTCTCAGTAGTAACTTGAGTGTCTGTTGACTGAGAAGTGGCTGTTGCCGCGTCCTCTTTGCCGCGAGAGCTGAGACTCAGGATCGGCTTTCCGGAAGAGAAGTCCACGTCAACCTGGTCGAGTTGGCTCTCGAGTGCCTCGAGCACGTGGAAAAGGCGCTTGTTCTCCTCGACGAGCGCCGTGTTTCGCTGCGCGAGCTCCTCTTTCTCCCAGAGCGCTGCCTCGAGCTCTTCGCCTTCATTGTCGTCTTCGTCACTGCTACTGCTATTGACACTGCCATCATTGTCCTCGATAACATCTTCTTTAGGCGTCTCGGCTTCTCTCGAGGTCACATCGTGGCCACTCTCTGTATGGGTGGCACCTTCTGCTTCATCGGCCCAGCTCTGGTCTGGCTGCTGCTGCTCTTGTTCTTGCTCCTGTTCTTGGTCTGCGAGACTGTGAAGCTGCTCGTTCTCCGTGAGCTGCTGGTTTTCCTGGTACACTGCGGTCAACAGCCGCTGGAGCTCGTCGATCTTCTTGTTCTTCTCCTCGAGCTCCTCCATCGCTTGCTGGTACAACTCTTTGAAAATGCCGCCGGGGCCGATACCCCCCGGCACGCTCTCCTGCTTTTGCACGACCGGGTTCTTGATTTCTTTCGCACGCAGTCCGAACCGCAGCGTCGAGATCGTCTCGGACATGTTGTACAAGCTGCAGGACGCCGCGAGGATCAGACAGGTCTTCGCGGAGCCGCCGAGCGAGTCCTGCAGGATGCGCGTGAGCTTCGAATCCCGGTACGGCACATGCTTCTTGCCTTCCACGAGCGCCTTGATCACGTTGCTGAGCGCCGAGAGCGACTTGTTGATCGCCTTGGCCTCCTGCAGCACTTTGCCCGCGGCGTTCGTCTTGTTCACGAATTCGGAGCCCGCGAGGTCGACGATGTACATGTTGGAGCGCTTGAGCACCGTGTTCTTGAGCGTCTTGCGAGCGCACGAGAGCGTCAGGATGCTGTGGCTGCGGCTCGAGTCCTTGTTCATCCGCGTGGAGGACACGGCGCGGTTGAGCGTCCCGGTCTTCACGAGCTCCATCATCGCGTTCTCGCTTTGAGTCTGGATCTGTGTCATGTCTTCGATGAAGATGCCCTTCTGCGCATTCTCGCGGATCTTGAGTCCCCCGGCGACGGAGGTGTTGCCACCACCAGGCGCGAGCAAATCGCGGATCTGCTCCATGTAGATCTCCACAAAGGAGACCGTGAGCTCGATGGTCTCGCCGGAGCTCGTGGCGGTCAGTCTGGTCTTTTCGACCTCTTTGAAGAGATCCTTGATGACCCGCGAGATAATACCACCCTCTTCCTCCGACTTGACGAGCACGCCGTCTTTCGGCCCCAGAATCGTATGCGTCTTGCCTGAACCGGTCTGGCCGTACGCAAAGATGGTGCTGTTGGCAAGTACATGAGTAAGAATTGACTATCACTGGATCCAGTCAAATAGCCAAAAGGAGT
This sequence comes from Pythium sp. MPC-2022a, assembly GCA_038050625.1. Taxonomy (NCBI): domain Eukaryota; phylum Oomycota; class Peronosporomycetes; order Pythiales; family Pythiaceae; genus Pythium; species Pythium sp. MPC-2022a. The sequence goes on from JALBZB010000168.1 coordinate 24,847, forward strand.
CTTATAAAGGCTTACCAGTTGTATCCTTGCAAGAAATCTGAGACGAGCGGCTTTGCAGTGTGCTCGTAGACCTCCTCCTGCGTGGCGTTGATGTCAAAGACGCGGTCGAACGTGCAGCGGATCTCGTCCACATCGCAGCGCTCGTTGCGCAAAAAGATTGTGCGCTGGTCGACGACAGTAGAGCTTTTTTTTATTGACGCATACACAGCGAGGTGATTGTTCAGTAAAACCAAGCAGCTACAGAAAACCACATGCTCATGTCAATCCACAACCACAAACTCACCATTCCGTCGCGCCTTCGCGCTTCTCAAGCTGGTTCTGCTGGCGAAGGCGGCAGTACACTCGAATGCTCGTGGGCTCTGTCGTCACCCCATTGCTGCCATTCAGTCCAGGAAGCTGGATTGCCATTGACGATGATGGCGCGGGGGATCCACTCACAGTCATTCTCGGCTCGCCGTCGTCCATTAGCTAGCTGCAGGGTGTAGAGATGGCGTGATGCGTGCAGCAATATGCAACCAAACGCTCTTCGTCCTTATAACACTCTGCAGTCGCTTTCGTGTTGTTGGCTAGTTGACGAGTTGTCTTGATAGATGAGTGCTATACACAAACAACAGGCGGAGAACCAATTGGGTGTGAGAAGCGTATTTTCGGATGAGATGAGGGAAACCCAGGCGTTAGCTAAACTTGTCAGCGAATCGCTTGGCATCCGTGGTAACAGTGATGCGCAAGGGATTGGCGAACGCAAATAGCTGCAGCCACCCAAAGGCGCATGAAGTACATCATAATGCATATGCGAAGGCAGGCGCGAGCTGGCTGAATGAAATGCATCGCTGCCAGTCAGAGCATGTTGAAGTGATCGCATTGATTGTCATTGAGGTAAAATATGCACAGAATGGTTGCTGCTGAAGCAATTTTGAGCCATTTCTGATACATTACGGTAATGTATTTGACAGAGTAAACTATCGGTTTTAGCGCCAAATCGAGACAACTGTTGGCATTTTGGCGGGAGCTCCCCACGCATTTCGGACACTAAGGAACAAGAGCCAAATCAACCCAATTGAAAGGCGAGCACAACAAATTTACAAGCGCAGGATCACCAGAGAAACAAAATGGCTGGCACGCGTGATATCCGCTCGTTCTTCGGCGGTGGCCCCGCCACGAAGAAGCAGAGAGTGGAGGAGACCACCAGCAGCGCAGTCATCGCCGCTGATGCAGCAACTGTGACAGCAGCAGTCGAACAAGACACCAAGGTGCAGGCTGCTGAAGAGACCATCGTTGCTGCTGCTGCCATCGAAGCCACGGACGACACTGATGTGAAGCCTGCGACCAAGCAGGCAAGCAAAAACGGTGACAAAACTGCTGTCGCTGATGTTGATCTGCCGATCACGCACAGTTTTGGGAACCTACAGCGTAATGTGAAAGCGCTCGTGCACGCGTCGTGGTATGAGCAGCTCGAGAAGGAGTTCGCGCGTGCGTACTTCACGAATCTGATCAAGTTCCTCGCGCGCGAAGAGAGCAGGTGCGTTCTATTATGTGCTCTCTATTCGCATAGTGTATACTCTATCATGGTGGTGGCTAACTATTATTTCTCTCCTATATGCAGCAAGAAGACCATCTACCCTCCGCCGCAAGACGTCTTCAGTTCGCTGCGCGATTGCAGCTTCTCGAGTCTCAAGGTCGTGATTCTGGGACAGGACCCATACCACGGCCCAAATCAGGCGCACGGTCTGAGCTTCTCGGTGCGCCACGGCATCCCGCCGCCGCCGAGCCTCAAGAACATCTACAAAGAGGCGATGAGCGACGTGAAGATCAACAAGCCTGACCACGGCTGTCTCTCCTCATGGAGCCAACAGGGCGTGCTGCTGCTCAACACGGTGCTCACCGTGCGCAAGGGCGAGCCAAACTCGCACAAGAAGCAGGGCTGGGAGATGCTCACGGACGCGATCATCCAGCGCATCAACTCGAACGCGAGCCACGTGGTGTTCCTGCTCTGGGGCAAGCCCGCGCAGGAGAAAGGCGCGATCATCAACACGAAGAACCACCTGGTGATCAAGTCCTCGCACCCGTCGCCGCTCGGCGCCACCAAGACGAATGCGCCGTTCATTGGCTCCAAGTGCTTCTCCAAGGCGAACGCGTACCTGGTCTCGCACGGAAAAGAGCCCATTGACTGGAATGTACTCTAGAAAGAACTCTGTAGTGTAATGTGGTAATGTGGCTTTTGAAATATTACAGAGACTATCTTCACTTTTGCTATTGTGTATGTGTATGGAGTGTTGTCTTTCCTAGCGTGTGGTGCGTCTTCTAAGGCTTCACTATATAACTAAATCGACTTGGTCTTGGCCCGCAGCTTGGTCTTCTGCGTGTAGCTCCACGCCTGCAGCTCCAGCAGCGTCAGCGGCGAGTTGCGGCGCGAGAGGAACGTCACCAAGCGCACGCGCGTGTCGAAGAGCGCTTCACGGAAGTGCATAAGGTTCGTACTCGGGTCCTGATGCAGTTTCTGCTTCCAGACCGCGTCCAGCACGATCATCGAGTGCATGAACAATTGCGCGAGCGTCATCTCCACGGGCCATTCGGCGAGCGAGTGCTGGTTCGAGGCAGCAGCACCCGACGCGTCGTTCAGGATTGCGATGAATCCCGTGAGCTCGGGGCGAGGGCGACTCGGCTGCGACGTCTCGAGCTCCGCGTTGTCGGTGCCGCAGCACGGACACACGAGTGGCAGCGGGTCCTTCAGGTTGAGGTGCACGAGCAGGATCTCGATCATGTTGAGCGCGCAGAGGCAGACAGGGAAACGGTTCTCGCGGATCATGCGCTAAGGAAGGTAGATAGATAACCGCAGGTGAGCTAAACCCCATGTCCATAGATGTATCGTAAGATGACGACACCGAGTCTCACCTTGAACTCGTCGTTGTGATGATCCGAAAAGTACAGCAGCATTTGAAGTGCTAGCCGTCCGGATGCGCGCAGATCCGACGCGGGGTCGTCATTCTATAGGAACGTGAAGCACATCACAACAGTAACAGTGAGCCATAGATACAGACAGCAGACAGACGAAAAACACATCATAGCAGTGCTCCTTCCATACCTGAAACCCAATGTCTCTCCAGCGCGAGTTCACGCGGCCTTCGTACGGAAGCATCGGGAAGAGGCCGTTCCAGAGGTGATGCAGCATTTCCTCATCCTCTGCATCAACAAGTAGAGCTCTCTTTGTCAGTTTTCTCACACACACGTCCTTGCTGAGAATGGATCTTTACACACTCACTCACCTGGCATGGCGGGATCAAAGAATTCGCGCGCTTTCTGTCGAATGTGGTAGATCTCGCCCATCTGCAGCCATCCACACGATCACAATCTATTCTGTTAGCTTTATGAAATGACAATGATGATCTCCATAACACTCTCAGCGAAGAAGAAGATAGATCACGAACCTGGGCGGACGTCGCAAAATCGTCGTAGTCCATGAACCGGTCCGGGAAGATCCACTTCCAGCAGTACCACTCGGAGCAGTTTCCACAGAAGCCACCTCCACCACTGGCATTACTATTATCAACACTGCGTCTCGCCTTTTCGTCCAGTGTGTACATCGTCTGTCCGTGGTTGGTCCCCAGGGGCTGGTAGCTATTTCCATTTCCATTGCTGCTGTTCTTCGTGGGGCTGGCGTAGGGTCCGCCGCTGCCGCTACCGAAGCTGTCGCGTCCGCTGCTGTCGCTCGTGACGGAGGAGGCGGGGAAGAGCCGCGTGAGGCAGTCGTAGCCTGAAGGTGCTCCGTCATGGTGGTGATGGCTGTGGCTATGGCTGTGGTGGTGTTTCCTGCCATTTGAGCCACTGTGGTGGTCCTCGTATCCATCGCGCTCTTTTTCTAAGAGCGGCCGGGACGCGTCCATATCGTGCGAAGAGTGGTGGGCGGGCATGCGGGTGCTGCTGATCGTGGTAGTAATCAGTAGTAAGCAGGAGCTATGAGGACGGGGAGGGCCTGGATTGATGCAGAGCGCGGCGATCGAATGGAGCTCTTCGTCTGCTTCTTCGCCTGCCCCTTGGTGGCTTCCGCCGGTTTACAGCTTGAGGTTGCAACAGCGAAAATGGATAAACCCCAACAGTCGGAAAATGGGCAGCCTGAGTTTTACAAAAACAGACAGATTACTTTGGCCAATTTACAGAAGGTGATTTCCTGTTAAAACCGCAACTTCACAACAGAGCGTAAGGGGGAGAGTTTGCAAAAGAGGAAGCAATCTTATATTTTTCTTTCAAAAGGGGGTTTTGTTTTCAAAAGTGGAAACAGGTCAGACTTTGACTTTCAAATGTGGATGTAATGTATGGGGTGTAAAGATTTAAGTACGATCTATGCAAACTTAACATATTGACCTTTGGTTCTCAGTAGGTGATACCTGTGGGCATGCGCAAGTATGGATAACATTGGGAGTATGAATATCTAATTGAAGGCACTGTTCACAGCACGCACAGCAGTAGTTTTATGATTCACAATGAAAAGCACACAGAACAGTTGCGTTCGGCGCGCAATGGCCACCGAGAAGACATGGATGGGAAAAGAGGCATTTGTGTGGTAAAGTGAGTTGCCCAAAAACAGATATGCGAACACGATTCTCTCGCTAGGAGAGGGAAAGAGATCATCCACCAACAAACAGGATGACCACTCCCTGAAAGGCAACTAAATATTTCTCACATTGTGTATTCGGTTGCTTTGATTCGCTCAAGTTCGACTACTCCTCTTGTCACGACTTTTAAACATGGCTTGACGGCAGCGTCAAACGACATTCGCTTGGAGGATATATATATATATATATTTGCGCGTTCAGTTTGGGCTAATGTCTGACTGAATTTTCCTCTGAGGGAATCTCCTTTCAACGAGTAACTATTAAGAGAACCCTCTGAGCGAATCTTCTCGCATCGAATTCGATCACACTAATCACCACACTCTGGTCGGTAAAAAAAAAAACATTCTGTAAGGACCAAACACACATCACATTTAAACATTCATATAAGCACACCAATGATAATACATATCACTTTCGGACAACCTTGGACCTGCGGTTTGCTGGTCGCCCCGTTCACCGGTAGGTTTACTGTCGAGTTTGTCGGAAAGAAGTCGCCTCATTACTGTTGCGGTTACCACCATGGAACGAAATGTTGTAGAATTGCTACTGCACCACGCTACGATCTCTACTGGTAGCTCTGCGAGCCCCGCAACGGCCGCCTCTACCCCCATACGCACATAGCGCACCAGCTTGCCCATGATGTTTGTTTTTGATATGTGCTCATATATATCATGGTCATGTTCTCATTTCGGACTTTATTAATTGCCGAATCCTTCCTCATTTCCTCGCAGCGATCTGTTCATTCGCTAGGACCCCTGCCCAGAATCAAGATACAATACTATGACTAATATAACCAGATGTATATCGGTTATATAAGCGCACAGCGGGAGGGACTCAAGTGGACTCGAGTTTGACAAGGTATATTCGCGGCTGGTTTAAAATCAAGCGGTTCTACACCACTCGTTCTCCCTGAGGCCAGTCATCTACCTGTCTACCTACTACGTCCTACCCTTTTACCATCCTCGATATTTATCGTTGAAGCACCACTGGAGGATGAGCTCAACTAACTCTCTCAGATTTCTGATTCCTAGCTACGAACGCTCGAAATTCTAGGAAATTCCTAAGATCCGGGATCTGAAGATCTCGTAGATCACGGAGAATAACAGAGTTTATGGAGATTATGGAAATCATGGAGATCACGGAGATCTGGGGGTCGTGGATATCCAGGAGATCATGGTGATCACGGAGATCATAGAGATCATACGACTGCCGTTCATTCATGCTGATTGGTGGGTGAGCCACGGCGTGGCGCGCCAGTCAGCATGCGCCATTGAATGCTCTTTGGTCGGATGGTTCTTGCTCAGACGACGTTCTCGATCAGGCGACCATCGGGCGACCTCTCGATGGCTAAGTATCCACCCACTGATATACTTGCGGCACGTGAAGGGAGGGACCTGTTCCATCCCAGCGAGCAATTGCCTGTTGACTTGTCGCTCAGAACCACAGTCTCACAAGCGCCTCGGACTGCTCCTTCCCCTATTGTAAGGGAGAAAGGACCGTCGTACTCCCAAGCGAAAGGACTTGTTGGTTTAACTGGTTCCTCATTTCACCATAAATCTCGGATGCGAAAGGGTAATCTAAATCTCTTCCTATCTTCATGCTCCAACAGGTCCAACTGGCTGACGCTCATTAGGCTACTACTTCACTTCGCTCTTCCGTCAGTTTTGAAGAACGTCACGCCATGACAACACCTCCCGATACTCCAGTCGAAATGGATGCACCCCGCGTCTGTTGGCCCCTATGCTTAACCCAAACTCGACACATGGTAACACGTCTAGTGAGAGTCACGCGCTATTCATCTACGGCTGCGGCCCAGCTATTCTCGGTCCGACTCTCATGGAGGAGATATGGTATGGGCCTTTGCGCATATGTAAATTGGGTATCACACCCAGTCTGTATGCGTCTTGGTGTCTTTGTTAGAGGATAGACCAAATGTGACGAGGAAAAACCAATTGTGATATACATTTCAATATTTAAGTGAACACTCAGGTAGTTGCGCATTATGATCAACAGACATAAGCATCCTTGGGTAAACACCATTGCGTAACAACACAATGCTAGGACGCATAAACCGACTGTTAGCTGATGTGCTGAAGAGGAGAGGCGTTGAATTACGAGCGAGGTAATCGCCGAGGTATTGAGCGTGTGACCAAACAGATACCGCGAATTTATATGTATATGTCTTTTGCCCCAAATCAAGTCAACGATTTGGCTGAGTTTGTTATTCACGGGGTAGCTTTTTCCGTCTGTCACTACGAAGTTTAACGTCACTCACGCGCGGGAAGGTGCTGGGGTCACAAGTTACTTTGCACAGACCAAAAATACCTTACACGTCACTCTGAAAAGGTATTTCTAAATGACGATCATTGTATTTTGTTTTCAAACATACACATGTCACGCTAGTGAGATATTTGAATATTTAGGTCTCCAAAACACTATTCCATCATTTTAGGAAAGTCAAGATCGTACTGAGTATCTAATCTACCTCAGACGATAGTCTAAACTGGAATAGAATAGCGGGTCTGACCCCTCCCATCGATCGTAGCCAAGTTCATCTTTCCATCTGTCTAAGTGTTCCCATTCATCCTTCTGCCTGCCCAACATCCAAGCAAATATACACTTCTCAGTCCGACATCCAGCCACGATGCAGCAGCGTCAGGACCTTGGCTTTGGAACTTGTGAGCAAGCGAAGTAGGCAATATAAGATTTCGTTTACCGTTAAGGGCGTCGTGTGAAACTTGACAAATCGAGAAGCAGCGGCGCGTATTTTCGGTTCGTATGTACCAGCTCTACAGCCTGCCCGTTCTTCGTCAACGCTGTGAAGTCCAAGGCAAAAAGCAGAGGTGGGTTTCATATTTCGAACCTCTGTTTGGACCACGTCAATCAATTCGTTTCGGAAGCCCACACTTCGTCAAGTCCTGAATTCAAGAACGCCCGCAGCGCAGTATTTGCTAATCCCGACGTTCAAGGCTCCCAGCTTCAAGAAATGCTGATCACCATGGAAGGTCTTCACGTCTTAGAGGCACTGACCTATGGCGCCAGATATGTGCTCAAGAACACCCTGTTTGGAGACTACGAAAGTGATTTTTCAAAAATCGAGCCATTTTTCCGGTTGTTCAGCGAAGAGAACCCGACCGCGCTACAATTTTGAAGTGACAGACACCGACTTCTTCAACCAAGCGTTTTTTTTTGGCACCGTACGCTCTCGCTGTACAGCCCGTTTGTCAACGGATCCTTGGTGTTGATGGTGCCCACCTTCGTGGTGGAAGAATTAGCGGATGCATGCTCGCTCTCCTAAGCAAAAACGGCGATGGCGTAAATGTGCTTCTTGTGGTCGCAATATGCAAGGTAGAGTCAAGCGACAGCTACGATTGGTTTTTCAAGTGCTGTGTTGCTGATGGTTTGGAGGTCTCCAGCATTCCACTATTCTGCGACAGAGCTCGGCCATAATCCACTCGGTTCCGAGACTGCGCACGTCTGGAATCGAGCTACAACTGGTACACAGTACCCGTCATATTCTGCTGAACGTCCGGGATAAGTTTGGTCCCCTAGATCCAAGCGATGGAAACAGCATCTGGGCCGCTCAAGACGCAGACTGTGCTAAAGCGTTCCAATCGGAGTTGAAGTGCTTGGGTTTGACTCAGCGCATGGCTTCGGAGTATCTGTCGCAGATAAACCCAAGCACGTGGGCCAAGTCCACATTTCTCGAAATGGGAGTCAAGCTGTATGGGTGGCGGACTTCGAATTTTGTGGAGTCTGAAAACTCCTCACCTCGTGCCGACCGTGCCTCTTCTCCTCTCGAATTATTCAAGTGGTACGCGAAGAAGATGGTTAAGTTCGTGTTCTCAAGCAAGATGGTTGTCTTGGCTCGAGACAGCGCGTTCGTACAGCTAAAAATCACATCCTACGCACTGGAGCTCGCGGCAGCCGAGAACGAAGCGTCCACTCGATTCCGAGTGGAGCCGAGCGATCCCATGACAAGGAAAGTGCATGGGCGTGACAGCACCAACCCTGCAAACCGATCCTACTGGGTTGTCGTGCAAGACAAAGTCTGTCAGTGCTCCTTCATGCAGCAGATGGGAGTTCCTTGCCGTCGCTATCGTACTGCAGTGACGGAGTGGCGGAGACTTGTTTTTGTTGGAGCGTTGATGAAGCGTATGATGACTGCTACTACATCACGTCCTTCACCTCCGTATTCAAAGACATGGAGGGAATCAACTACAACTCAGGCTCAGATATTGTCCTCGAAACAACCGTCTTGGTCGAATTCAAGCCCCAGAAACTGGGGTGAAAACAGAATAATCGCTTTATGAGTAGAGGAGAAGATGTTTCAAAAAAGGTCTATCGGTGTTCCATATGCAGGCAAGTTAGCCACAACAAGATTACTTGCAGTAAATAGCACTGGCATACCTGCTACCTACACAATACATCGTGTTCATTTGATGATCTGTTGCTGTGGAAATTGATAAAATCTCGATTTGGATCTTCAAATTGAAAATCTCACCAATTTGTCAAATTCAAATCGCTTTGGTAATGTTTTATCAACGCTGCTATTGTTTCCTGCGCACAACATAAACCCACCAACAGAAACATGCACAGTTCCCATTTCAAAGACCTGTGTGATATTGTCGTGTACGCAAGTTCGTCTCGCCAATATTGTTGTGGACTTGCTTGTAACATCGCCTTGTTAGACTTTTTCGAGGTGAACCGCTCTTTGCATGTCAGAAGATGGTGATCTATGGGCACTGTGTGTGAAAAGTGAAGTGATCTCGCTTGCTTCTAGCGTTTGCGTATCACGATAGTGACAAATATCTTTCATTTCAAATGCCAGAGCTGTCTCGGAGTTCGCGATCCTGCTGGACGAGCAGTGCGAGCTCGCGCGCAAGCTGCAGGAGTTCAACTGCTACCCGGTGTTCGTTGCCGAGCAGGAGGCCAAGCTCTACTACGAGGACTACTGCAAGCAGAGGCTCTGGCCCACGTTCCACAACGCCATGGACGTGTACAACCCCGTGGACGTGGTGCTGGGTGACGACGATGAGCCGTCTGACGAGCAAGCGGACGAGAAGGAGAACATGAAGAATGAAAGACGGAGACGAGCATGCCCGTGTGGAACCCCAACAGCCAGAAGCTCGCATGGCAGGCATATGCGAACGTCAACCAGCTTCCAATCCAAATTGGATGCTTCATCACAGTGATAGCGAAAAAGATTGATCTTTTGCCGTTTGGTATGCTCTGTTCTGTACATATCACATATTCATCCCCAGAAAGGACAGAAGGATGCCATGAGAATGAAAGAATGGTTTTGTATCGCTCCTCTCATGCAGGAACATGGCTTCATTTCGCAATTTCCTGGCGTCATGCATGGGAAGCATAGGAAGTGAGCTGGTGATGGAGTCCAGTACAGTGTAATGAATGGAATGCCTGTGCGTTACTCCACAAAGCAGACAGTTCTCGAATACGGGATACGGGAGTCAGGCACAAGAAGCTTTGGCGTTGGTGGGAAACAAAAGATCGCAAATCTGGCAGAGCGCTCATTGACGCTTTTCGTCCACTTGTGCCAGTGATAACAGCAGCAAACACACACAAACACGCCGCATCTGCACGCAGTAGTGGAAGATGCGGCGAATTGATGGACGTGTGAATGAAGCAAACAAGCACACAAACAAGCAAGCAAAGACGCAAAGATGCGGAGCTATGAGCAACCGCGTTGTGTTAACTTTGACAGGAGCAGGCACAACAACAACAACAACTCAAGTGGTCCCCCAGCAACAAACTTTAAACAAGCAAGGCGAACATGTGTTTTCTACGCTGTTGCTCACGCTTGCTTGCGGGGCCACGAGCGTTCATATACTTTCTGGCAGCGAAAACCTACTGTCTGTTTGAAGTTGCACTGTGCAATATCCAGCCAGCTCCAGCTCCAGTTTCCGTTCCAAAGCTGACTTCGAAATGCGCTTTCTTCCATGCAGTCATGGTTCCTTCTAATGGTGACAACCGACAGCAAGTTGAAGAGCATGACGCAAGAATTTCGCAAGCGCAAGAAGTCGGCACACCCAGCAAACTTGCAACTTGCGGCACAATACGGTCACAACTTGTTTCGAGTAACTTGCGCACCAAAAGACAACAATCGTCCTGTCACGCTTGCAAGTCGGCGCAGAAAGAGCGCAATTCAATTCGTGCGAGTCCTCTTTTCGCCTGATCATCAGCGAAACGACATCGCCACACAAACAAAGGTGAGCGTTGCATCCACAAAACGCCAAAGCGCACTGTCTCTTCACACAAACCAAAACAGCGAACCGACTCTTTTTCAGAACCTAATCGCAACGCCACGACAGCGTTGTCGCATCGTGCGCACGGAAACTCGGTGTAGAAACGAGTCTGATCGTATCCTGTCTGTTTGCCTGATGAGGGTGGACGATGCGAGCGAGCGGCAGGCAGATTACGAAGAGAGCCTGTCACCACACCGGAGATCGCTACATAAAATACCTGACGTTACGCCAACGGCAATTTGGCTCAGCAGCGAAATGCCAAATCAAGCAGCCAGCATGAAGAAAGAAGAAGGACTGGAGAGAATGAGAGACAGAACATAGGAGCTCAGAGACTCAGAGGCTCAACGTATCATACACACACTCAACTCGCTCACTCACATTCATGGACACAAACTACGATACTCACGAACACACACAGAATCTTCTCTTCGAATGAAAATGCGCTCTTGTTTTGTTTTTCTTGCTTGCTTTGATCTGACGGGGTTGGCATGACGCCCGACGGGAACGTACTGCATGGACAAATAGTTTATATGATACATCTAGTCAACAGCTTCGCTTTTTACAACGGGATCTCGCTCACGTCCGACGCCGACGCGTCCGACTGCTCTCCCTGCGGCGCTTCCTCGCCCATGTCCTTTGCCTTTGTCGACTTCTTCGAGCTGGCCTTGGTACTCTTCTTCTCCAACGGGATGAGGCTGAACTCGACGTTGCTTGGCTTGCCCTTGTCGTCGGTGATCACAGAGACCATGAGGTTCATTGCCGCGACGCCGTTCGCGGACGACGCTTCAACAATCTCGCTCGTCGACTTCTTGCCTTCGCTCGCACGTTTCACGATGCTATCTAACTGCTGCGAGTTCGCGCACAGGTACGACTTCAACACGTCCTTCTTCTTCAGCGCAGCATCGGTCTGACCGGTGTGTTTCAAGAACGCACTGTTGAACGTTACTGGCTGCAAGTCCAAGCCCACGACAACACGAGGTGTCGTGGTCTTCTGGAAGCAGCCCTTCACCACTCTGTCGGCGCTCGAAGAGTTCTTCAGCGACTGCTGGCGGAAATTCTCGGCGTCACGCTCCGCACGCTCCGCCTTCTGCTTCGCGATCAACAAGTTGCTGCGCAGCATCTCAATGTAGTGCGCCGCGTTGTCGAGGATCGACTGCTTGTTCTTCTTGGTCTGCACGCCAGCTTCATCGAGCACATCCTTGAGCTGGTTGATGCGGTCGTTCAACTTGAACATGCGCTTCTTCTCCTTCATGTTCAGGTCCTCGCGCGAGCGCTTGGTGCCGGACGCAGACGACGGCGTCACGCCCGAGCTGCTTGACGCGTAGTCGTAGTCCGACGACACGTGCAGCATCTGCGCACCGAGCGGCGGGTAGTACTGGCTGTTGGCGTGCACGTTCATCATGAGCGGCTCGTGGTCGAACTCGGTCGGGCGACGGTGCTGCGGCGTCATCGCGTGCTGCGGGGTCATGGCGTGCTGCGGAGTCATCGCATGCTGCGGCGTCATCGTGTGCTGCGGCGTCATCGCGTGCTGCGGCGTCATGTGGTGGTGGTGCGGCGTGCCGTGGTGCACCATTTGGTAGCCCTCGACCATCGCCATGTGCGTGGTCATGGCGGCCGAGTGCTGCGGTGGCTCCATCATGAAGAGCTTTGGGCGCTCGCCACTTTGGTGGTGCTGCGGCGGGAGCTGCTGCTGCTGCTGGGCGTCGTAGCTGGCGTATCCATAGTCACTGGGAGGGGCCATCATGCTGTGCGCGTGTTCTTTCTTGGAATCGGACTGTTTTGCGAGAAGATGCCGAGGAAAATGCGGGCGTCGAGAATCACAGAGGCGGAGCTGGCTCGTGATCGGAGGAAGATCGGGTGCGGGGCTTTGAGCTGGGGCGTCTGCGTGCGCTGTGGCCGGTTGATTTGGAAATGACCAAGGGAGTTCAACTGGCGCCAGCAGCTGGCGCTGCGCAACGGCGCGCAAAACCACAAGAAGTCAGTTTGCACAACGAGCGAGCGAGCATGCTGGCCTTGCTTGCGGTTGGCCTTGTGTCCTTGTTGCCCTGCGGTTGGGCTGGCTGGCCGGTTCAGTGGAAAAGGAAAAAGAAGGGACGAAAAGAAGAACAAAAACGACGACCGGTCCACAACACACTTTCCCTCTCGCTCACCCTTACGCAGTCGGGCCCACAGTCAGTCAGCCAGCCAGTCAGCCCGTCAGGAAGGAAGGCAACGGAAACAAGGAGAGGAGCGGTCGGCTGCACTCTCTTTACATAACCCGCCCGTCCCACTCTCTCTTCGTTTCCGTCGTCACGTTGTAAATGTTGAGATTGTGGCTCGAAACACGTGTACTGTGATGCACTCGATTAGAGCTCTCTACTGTATGTGATTGGCTTGCAATTTAAAATTGTTTCAACCAATCATCCGTCAGTTGAAGTGAAATTGGTTTAGAGAGGGAATGTTGAAAATGCGGAATGCGGAGTTGAATTGTGCCCCATGGAGGCAATATAACTCCTCGAACAAGAGCGTAAGCTCGCTAGTTTGGTTGATTGATTGATGCCCCGCAGTGTGGTGTATGGCTACGGTAGAGGAGCGAGCGAGCCTGAGATCGAAGAGTAACCCGCGAGATGCCCGCGCGCGCACGGAGAAGCGTCGCGCCAGAGGAAGACCCGCGTATCCGACGCCAAGGTACGCAGCCCATACGCACTCTCCCACGCTTGGCACGCGTTGTAATTGCGCACTGTGGACGGTTTGGCGCGTGCTCGTGGTGTGCCACACCCACAACCTGCTGGAATGTTTCTGGACTTGCACTTGCACTGCGGGACGCACGCGAATTTGGGTCAACTTCGATGCTTCAACGTTAGCTGATCTGCTTGTACAACGTGTGTGTGTGTGTGTGTGTGTGTGTGTGTAGAGGCTTGTGGCGTATGTGTGGGGTTCCCGTGCAATAATTGGGTGTGTTTATTGCCAATGTGATTGATTAATTACTGATGTTAATTATGATTCGTTCGTGCTCCAGAGCTCTCGCATGGCGTGTACAACTTTAAGAGCGTGTGGGGGTACTACAAGAAACTCGGATGGACGACCAGGCCCGGCGGCGAGCTCGGATATGACCACTATTACATCAAGCCTGGCAAGAACACGAAGCGCGATGTTGAAGGCGAAGACTTTTTCTACGGCGAGGCAGCGATTGTGGCGTACGGCATGAAGGAGAAGATCTTTGGCGAAGTTCCGACCAAGCAGCAGTTTTCGCAGCAGGTGCCGCGAATGTCAACCCCGCGACGAGGGAGCTCAGTTGCCTCGACGAAGCGAGGGAGCATCAGCGGATCGACGTGCAATAGCGATTCAGATGATGGCAGTGCGAGTGCGAGCAGCAGCGTAAAGCGAAGAGTCACGACAACCAGAAAGCACCTAAAGCAAGCGACGCAGTGGCGATCTTCTTCGTCGTCGTCGCAGCAGAAGCAGAAGCAGAAGCGAAGGAGGCGGCCGGGCGGCCATGCGCTGGACGCGATCTCGCTCACTTCAGGTAGTGTTGGCAGTGGCGATGATTCCAAAAGCACGAGCACCATGGACCTCGAATCAAGTGATGATGACGAAAGCGATACGGATTTCCGTGTAGATGGCGTCGACGACGAAGAAGAGGACGATGATGATGATGATTCCGACGACGACTCGGATGGCGATTCCGATGTCGACGAGTTCGATATTGACTCGGAAGAAGACCCGAATGAGGACGATATTGTTGTGGTCAACGTTGGCGTTTTGGCGTCCAAGCTGAAAGGCAACTTCCAGGCAAAGAAGAGAGAGCCTCGCCCGCTGCTAAGTACAAGCAAGCGGAAAGCGGGCGATAGCAAGAGCGGTCTCAAGCAGGAAGACTCAACAAACAAGAAGAGTGCCAAGAGGAGTCGACCTCATTCATCAGGAGCTGGAACATCAGGAAGTGGAATGAAATACGAGCCAAAGCATTCTGGAAGACCATCTCAGTCAGTGTCTGCCTCAAAGCCTTCGGTTCCAACAACTGCGTCTTCAGGTGCAAGCAAACGAAAGCCAGCTGAGCCGCGAAGACTCTCTGTGGAGACCGAGGCACCTTCACAAACACCATCAGCCTCCCAGTCAACTTCACAAACTATAATACCATCGGCTGCACCAGCCAGGACTGCGCCTACTCCGACTAGAGTATCAAGTGCTCCACCAAGTCTGCGTCATTCGTTCCTATCGCCCTCGACACTCCCGCAGTCAACCGAGAGCTCAAGAAGGCAGCGAGAAGTGACGCCATCGACACAGAGAAGTCAGATTTACGTTGAGTCCAGTGGTGAAGTAGCGCCGGTAGAGACCGACACGATGAGTTACGAACCTGATCCGCCAGATTATGATGACCACAGTTTCGAACAATCAGCGCCACCAGTAGCAGAAACGAACAGCACCCGTGCCAACAGTCATCCATCACCAGCGTCCTCTGCTTCGTACCCTGCAGTCAAAACATCACCAGCGCACCATCGGCCTACTTGTACTACCCCAGAAGCAGCACGCGAGGATCCCACACCACCGTCGTCCACAACCACCAGCACCACAATCCCACCAGTCAATTCTCCCGTCATCGTCCACTTGCAGCTCGATGAAGTGCTGTTCCCTTCGCAGTCAAACCAAACATTCCGAGTCAAAATCACGTCCACTGAGAGCCCTAAGCAAACAACGATCGGGATTGAGCACGTGCAGACCAGAGAGCAAAGGTACGAAGAGCCAGTGGCAAGGACTGACATTGCCATAGTGGGCTCATCATTCTAATTCGATACTGTCATTCTGGTTGCGAAATGCTGTTCAGGGAGTGCACATTTTCAGACATTCGGCAACTGGATGGTAAAATGACCCACGAGATCCCAGAGAAAGCGATCTTTGAAGCTTTGCTGCGGTGTCTACGCTCACAGAAGAGCGCGTCTATCACCGCCCCTGGTGCCGAAGCCCAACGCGAGAAATTCTCCAGTGAGGAACTTGGAAAAGTGGATTTGCTACAAGTGGACTCGGATGCTCTCTGCCTGCAGCTGATGTTTCCCTGCTACGAGTTCTGGGAGCAGAAGCATCGGTTTATGATGAAGCTGATACCAGCGCAGGCGCGCTTGAAGTCGCTCGTTCGGGAACTGGAGGAGGCGAGACGAGGGCTCGTGATGACGCAAGAGAGACTCGACTCTGCACTATCAAGAAACCAACTTATCGAGACCGAGTGCGATCAATTGCGCACGCTCTTGCGTGCGTATCAAGAAAAAGAACAAGCTCACCAGCGACTCGAAGAGCTCCATCAGCAGCAGCAGAGGCGCCAAGAGCTCATAAAAGAAGCCCAGGAAGCCAAGCCGGCAGCGGTAGCTCCTGCTCAGGAGGAGCATCTCGTTTCACCAAGGAGACCTCCTTCAGCGGCTCGCAAGCGTGACACAAGGAGCTTCCATGCTCGCTCTGGGTGGCTCATCTCGTCGAACGCGTCGACAACTCTCCAGGCGAGTCCCGAAAAAAGCATTTCCTGGGAGTCCATCGTGGAGACAACCGACAAGTACTTCCAGATCGTGGACGAATCGAATCGCGTGGTGCGGATTCTGCAAACCGGAACGTACCAGCTGAACCTCAACGTCACACACGAGAGCTCGATGGGACTCGGGATCTGGATCCGGAGCTTCGATACAGCGCTCAACGCGGAGAAAGTCCGCAAACTCGAGCCAACGCTGGCGCAATTCTACGACAACAAGCAGCGCGTGTCTCGTCTGGACCAGGTTGTGGAGCTGAGCAGGTACGACCAAGTCTCAGTGCACCTCACAGAGCTCGGCGAGCTGGAGATCCGAACGATTTGGATGGCCCACTTCGCGCCGCAGCCGAACATGTTCTTCCTCACGTTCCTCGATCAAGAATTAGTGTATAAAGAAGCTGGCAAATAATAGCAACAGCAAGACTCAAGAAGATGATGATGAAGACGAAGTTTAACGCAATCAAATCCCCCACAGTAAGAAACAAATGTGGACCAATTTTGAAAATGAATAAGATTGACGATGCTGATTCCATCGACCATTTCCCAACCGTGGCTAGAGCTCCTATGGGCGGGCGCCTAAAGTGCACCTCAGAGCGCACTGTTCTCACATCGCAACTATGGTGCAGTCAACAGGACACCACGCAGCGAGATCACACCTTCGCCCTTGATGAACACGCGATCGGGACGAGCTTCAGGAAGCTCCAGCGTGAGGAAGCCGCTACGAGCTGGGCACGCCTGCTTGGCATTCAAGTGCTTCTTTCCGAGCAGAGCAGACCAATAAGCCGCCAAGGCGCAGTGCGCGCTGCCAGTGACGGGGTCTTCGTTCACGCCAACGTTGGGACCAAACCAGCGGCTCTGGAAGTCCAGACCCATGGACTTGTCTGAGTACTCAGCCGTGACAACGACTCCACTAAACCAATTCATAATTCACACACACATGGCCAGTCAAAGTCAGCACCAGAGATAGCGGTGGGGATAGTGAGCGAGAAAATGATAGAGAGAGAGTGGACAAGAGACGTACCGGGCTTCAATCTCACCCAGTTTCTGGAAATCTGGCTCGAGCGATGGGAATGCAGTGGCATCGATGTGCACAAGTACATCCTTACACTCCGTGAACTTCACCGTCTGGATGCTCGCAGCTGAGATGCCGAGGTCGCGTGCGAGTCGTTCCTTGGTCACACTCTCGACTGGAGGCTGTACCGTGCCAATAGGAAAGTCCATAAGGACGAGCTTCTTCTCCTTTCCGTCCGCAGAAGTCGACTTCTCGAATCCGCACACGAGCACGCCGCTCCTACATCACGGGGCACACATAATTCCGGTTAGCAGTGTCGATATCAGGCGCAATGGGAATCTGCAAACAGCTACAAGGAGACTCACCGAGTGTGGAAGTGGATGGTGGAGGTCAGAGGCACGTGACCTTCTTCGTAAAGAACGAACGCGGACGAGAGCGTAGCATGACCGCAGAAATCGACTTCCGTTTGTGGCGTGAACCAGCGCAGATCGTACTCGACAATGGCGGCGTCGCCTCCAGAGCTTGGGCGACGAGCGACATAGGCGGTCTCGCTCAAGTTGTTCTCCATCCCCACCTTTCGCATCCACTCCGTAGCCGTGGCCTTGTGGAACTGCGCAGGTGACATCACCACCACAGCAGCTGGGTTGCCTTCAAATACATCGGACGCAAACGCATCCACCTGATGATCAAGCGCAACACATACAAACACACAGGGATAAATAGTCGAGTCTGAGTTGCAACATGGTGGGTAAGCCACACCGATAAGGGTCGATAAAGGTTTTATACCTGGACAACAGGAAGTCGGCGAGCGGCAACACAGTCGAGTACGAGCTCAAACCACGGGTCCTTGCCGTGCACGACAGGCGAAAGCTTGGTGACTGCGAAGCCGCAGCTCACGTAGAACCCGACAAGGTACGCCTTCGCGATGAGGACAACGCGACTCACTTGCTCCTGTAGACAGTCACATGAGATTTAAATCCATAATGAGCACAGTGACCAGTTTGGATGGTTGCATGAGCGATTGCAGAAGCTGTACCTGTTGCTCGATGATGTCACGCACGTACTGCTTGAGCATGGCGGACGCAAGTCCCTTGC